>JAPYZL010162518.1:0-16202 GCA_030522825.1 Platygaster orseoliae
TACTTTGAAGGGGACAAAATAGATATTCATGAATAAATAAATAATTCTTGAAAAAACATGAAATTCGCGATACTTTTTGAACAAACCTCGTAATTATTTTACTCTTTACGATATTGTATAGCAAAATCGTCATACTGTATTAATTACAGTATATATGACAGTTTTTACAATACAATTTAGAAAATTTCAAAATTTACACACGCACATCATACTATACAAATTGTAATTTTTACTGTGCTATTACAAAGAATCTAATATTTGTGTATAGTGAAACATGAAGTATAATTTTTTCATTTTTGTAATTTTCTTTCCAGCTCATAAAATATAATATTTCATCTAGAAGGAGAAAAAATCGTACATGTAAAAATATGCATGACGAAAATTCATTGTGTATAGTAAAATTTACCATACATTGTCGAATTTTTCCAATATTGAATCTTGTTTTGTCATTCAGCTTATAGTAATCTAAATTAATGAGGATTAAAATATGATACTGTTAAAAATACGAGATGTATTATATAATAAAAAATGGAATATGTAGAGGAATTTTTACAACAAAATATATTTATTGCTACAATAGCATTTGACAATGTTCACAGTATGGTATTGCAAAACTTGCTATTATTATTTTACTCATTACAATATTGTATTGTAAAATCGTCATATTGTATGAATTACAATATGTATGACAGTTTGTAACATACGATTTTGGAAATTTAAAAATTTACACATGCAAAGCGTACTATATGAATTGTAATTTTCACTTTACCATTACAAAGAATCTAATATTTGTGTATAGTGAAACATGAAGTATAATTTTTAACTGTTTTTGTTTTCCAGCTTGTAAAATATGGTATTTCATCTACAAGGAGAAAATATCGTACATGTAAAAATATGCATGGCGAAAATTCATTGCGTATAGTAAAATTTACCATATATTTTCGAATTTTTTCAATATTGTATCTTGTTTTGTCATTCAGCTTATAGTAATCTAAATTAATAAGGATTTAAATATGATACTGTAAAAAATACAAGATGTATAATAAAAAATTGAATTTTTTCAACAAAATATATTTATTACTACAATATCATTTGACAATATTTACAATACGCCGTTGCAAAAAATACCATATTATCTGGCAAAAGGTACAATATGTCTGAGTGATTCTCGTTTATTTTACAGTATTGTAATAATTACAATATTTTTTTCTTAGTGAAGCTTGTCTCGAAAAATGCTGCTGCATCCTTATTTAAAAAAAAAAAATTCTAAAAAATCACTCCTTCATTTGTCATAAAATAATAAACGAAGGAAAAGACCAAAATTTTTTAACCTATTTAGTATTTATAATATAAACATTTAAAGTCGAGCCTCATTTTCATACAGTTATTTTAGTGATAGAGGATCCAAAAAAATATCACAAATTAAAAAAAAAATAGAAAATACCTATGAAGTAAGTGTGTTACGGAAAATTCATGGGAATACTGAAAATCTATCAATTTGGATTTCCAGAATATCAAGTTGTAAGAATCTCATTATTCACCGTTGAGTCCGAAATTCGCCATTGATAAATTTATGAAAAGTTGGAAAAAATTCGATACATGAATATATAATACAACAAATAACATTCATTTCATAATTTCGTTATGGCAAGTTCACCAAAAATTCAAAGATCACATAAAATGAACTGGATTTCCAGAAATAGTAAAAATGACAGACTACTCCTTTTACGTAACCGAATATAGACCTAAATCGAGTGCGAAAACGTGTGGGGTTTATTTTTGGGCAAAGAACCGTAAGAGTAAACAGTCTAAAACGATGTATTGAAGCTGTGTGTGAGTGAGGGTGATCAAGATTTAAGCACTTGGCTAGAATACCATCATTCAAGATATAAAAGCTCTAACAACAACAAAATTTTATAATTTTATCCAGTTGATGGTGCCAAGAAGAAAATTTTTGGTTGCAACTAGAGTTTTTTTTCACTACAATATCATTACTTTTGGTATGTCATTGTTATTGTCAATTATTACTTACATAAATTAATATATAATCGTACAAGCATCTAGTGAATACAATGTCATTTTCATTTTGATGATGAAACAATTATCTAAAATAATTTTTTTAATGTACAAGTTGTACAAACTGCAGAGTTTCCTATTTTTTCATGAACAATCTTCAAAAAAGGAGCTTGATCCTAATTATGGTTTATACAGTTTTCATTTTAAAAAAGTTGATGACAGTATATTTATTACGTACTTTTTCAGATGATCATAAAAAACTTGTCCACGAGGAGAACCCTGGTTTGAACATGAATATTATAATGCTGAATTTCGCCTCCACTTTACATCTTGAATTTTCCCAATCTTGTTGTAGTTGCATCAATTTCACGGTTGATTATAATTCGACAATTTTACGAGTGAGAAAATGCGAGGGGCGCGACCCCAAACTCAGATATTACACGTAATTTGCGTTTAGGCTGTGGAGCAGCAAACATGCCATCGCCAAGAAATATAAAAAATACACAACATTCCATCATGTTACTGTTTAAAATGAAAACAAAACTTGACTGAAATTCTATGCGAATTGTTTTGTTTATTAATTTTCCGATAAAAAACAAGTGATATATTTTATGAATTTGTTTCATATTGTTAGATATTGTAACTCCTCTTAATGGTTTTAATTTAATTAAAAAATAAGGGAGGAATCTCTACCTTTGAAAATAAGAAAACCCCAAAGCCAAGTTTTCCTCCACCAATTGGCAACATTTTTGAAAATCTTTTTGCACGATTCTTGCAATAAAATACAATATTATTTGACGATGTTAAAACTATTATATGTCTATTGAAAAAAGTACAATATTTTAAAATGATTACAATATTTAATTGTAATAATAACGACATTTTTTTCTCAGTGTGAACATGGGCTGACTGAAAAATGGCGCTCTTGTGCTGCTGCTATTTTCATGCGAAAAGACGAAAAATTTTTTTTCAAATTTTGAAAAAAATCACTATACGGTTACTGGTCAGATTATGTTTAACAAGTATGCTAATGGATTTGTTAAATATTGACAATCGATGATGAAAAGTTGCAAGTAGAACATGTTCAAATTTTCGGACATATTGCGATTAGAGATTTACATGAATTTTTACTTCTTCATAGGAATTTACAAAAATTACAAAAGAGGAAAAATGTAAAAAAATCGTAAATATCACAAAGTTTGTAAATTCGAATGTTTTGTACAACTGAGTAATTTCAAAATTTACGTTATGTAAAACAATTGAGCAGATTTTGTTATTCCATAATTTCATGAATTTAACCAACTCTAGAAACTACGTGAATTATTTTATTTTGATGTTTTCAAGAAAACTGACATTCTGAAAATTCACTTAATTTTGAGAAATTCAAATATTCAAACAATTTTGGAAATTGTAGAAATATAATTGACAAGGGAAATTCGAAAAGTTGTCAAGCATATGAAAATTTCGAAAATTGCAAGAATTTCAATATTGCAAAAATTTACTCATTTTTATATATATCACACATACTCGTCAATGAGTACTTTAATTCAGAAATTTCGTCATATTTACAACATTTTGCTAACGGTAAGACTTTCGAAAAATTTATAAATTGACAAGTCTGAATATCCTCGAAGTTATTAAATTTAAAGATTCATGGAAATTTGATGCATTTTGAAAATTTGAAACAAAAAATGGCTAATAAAATATATTGATCAGTATCTTACATTTTAGAAATTTTAAAAATAAAAATGTTTTGATAATTTTAGGAAATTCGCTTCAAGGATTTCAGTTATTCCGAACATTTCGTTGAAATTTGAATAATGTCGACAATTTTGGAGATTGCAAGAATTTCAATATTGTAAAAATTTGCTCATTTTTATGAATATCATTCATAATCTTCAATAATTGCTAAAATTTAGAAATTTTGTCACATTTAGAACATTTTACAAGCGATAGGACTTTCGCAAAATTTATAAATTATGAATAGTTCAAAAATGCTCGGAGTTGGAAGTTTTGAAAATTTATTTAAATTTTAAGCGCTCTGAAAATTCGCAACAAAAACTAGTCGATAAAATTTTTGAATAAGCATATTTAAATTCATTCATTATTGAAATAAAGATGTTTCGACAATTTTAGCAATTTCATTTCGAAAATTTTAGTTATTCTAAACATTCCGACAAAATTTGAAAAACGTCGAAAATTTTATAAATTAAAAAAGATACAATTTTCTTAAAAATTACTCTTTTTTATGAACAACAAGTTTGATGATTACTAAAATTAAGGAATTTCGTCACATTTAGAACATTTTTTAAACGATAGGACTTTCGCAGAATTAATAAATTATGAATAATTCAAAAATGCTTGAAGTTGTAAAATTTTAAGTAATATGGAAATTTTAAGCTTTCTAAAAATTCGAAACAAAAAATGATAGACAAAATTTATGGATAAGTATGTTAAAATTTAGAAATTATTAAAAAAATGATGTTTCGACAATTGCAGCAATTTTATTTCGAAAATTCGAATTATTCCGAATATTTCGTCAAAATTTGAAAAACGTTTGAAATTTTGAAAATCTTGGCCTTTTTTTATATGGAACTAAATACAAAAATTTCGAACTTAGTAAAATATTTCAATTTTAGTTAAACTATTGCGTGGGGCGCGAAATGGTTTCTAATAAAGTATTATCAATTTCAAATTAACAGTTAGCATTCTAAGTTAGAAAAATTACTTATTATAATATAAAACTTGTTATTGTGTTGCAATTTTATCATCAAACTAATTTATTTTGTTACTACATATACCAAAGAAATTATCAAAAAAACCTCACAACAGTTATTTAAATATCGACATCTCAGCTAAAATTTAGTTTCTCGCTGCCAAAACAAATTTCGAAAGTTTTCCTGAAAATTTGCCCCCCCCCCTCCCACCCCCTTGAATCTTGCCCTGCCCTGCTTTCCCCCTAGAAAAAATTTCAATAAACACCCTTCTATTCTCATCGAATTAACGTCATCATATCAACCCTGCATGCCAATATGTGATAAAGATCTGTCCCGTGAGAAATCACTATATTTGTTTGATTGATATAGGATTCCTTGATTACTGATTTAAATGGAATCAAAGACACCCCCGAGATTCCAGACTTGCACGAAATGACGCGAGGTGCGAGCAGAGTAACAAGTAATGAGCCTCATAAATAAGGCCGTTTCAACATCTCCATTCATCGCGCGGGTTATATATACTACACGAATTACACATATAATATATACGGATGTAGGTGATGTATCGCGCGCGCTCCAGCACGCGGCGGGCTTGCGTTTGTTTCCGGAATTAAGCGTGGATGGATAGTAATAGTAATACGTACACGGAAAGAAATTTTTAAAATTTTTAGTAACAGCAATCATTGATTTATTAAAATATAAGCCCACCAAAGTTTTGGGTCTTACAACCAAAACTTTAGGCACGGTAACCAAATTATTAATTATTGCAACTTATTGATCAGTCATGAAAATTGAGCATTGGTTGCTATAACAGAAGCTTTGATTTCTGTGACCAAACCATTTCTCTTCATGTACCCATTGGAAGAAGCTAATTGAACGAATCATATGGATGAATTGATGGTTTTTTGTGAGATGGGTTCATCATCGAACGCGGTCCCGTTCGTTTCCGCCCACTGGAGACTTGGAGAGTAGGATTTCGCTCTTTCTCCGCTCTTGGCTCTTCCATATCGCCCACGCATTCTCGCGCCGCCGATTCAAATGCATTATTTTGCTCTCGCGTCAAAACACAAACGCGGGTTACGTGACTTGGCCGCTGCTGTATATAATACGGCCATGTGCGGAGCATAGGAAATTATTATCTCTCCACGCTAAAATTCGTTCTATCACTGAGAGAAACGTTTATTTACAGTAAAAATGCTGCCAAATTCCGTATCTGTCAGAAAAATTTTAATTTATTAACGTTTAAGACGTGTTTTTCTGTCCACGAACTATTCTAGTAGATCGTTCGAATAATACCAAATTTCGATAGCGATAATTTATCGATTCCTTTTAAATATTGAATATTGTACTGTAAAATACTGATTATTTCGATAAAATTGATTTATTATTTTCACTTCACTTGAATCTCCGCATTTCGTGTGAAACAACTGTTTTTTTTTCTTGAAACATCGATTTGGAAAATGCTCGGAAATAGAAAATTTAAGGATTTATGGAAATTTTAAGCTTTCTGATCATTTGCAACAAAAAATCGGCGACAAAATTTATTGATAAGTATATTAAGATTTGGTAGTTATGAAAATAAAGACGTTCTAATATTTCCAGCAATTCCACTTCGAAAATTTCAGTTTTTCCGAACATTCCGTCAAAATTTGAAAAAAGTTAAAAATTTTGAGAATCTTGGCCTTTTTCTTATATGGAACTAAATATGAAAATTTTGAATTCTGCAGAATCACTGAGAGAAATGTTTATTTACAGTAAATATGCTGCTGAATTTCGTATTTGTCAGGAAAATTCATTAACATTTGAGAAATTTTCTGTCCACGAACTATTCTAGTAGGTCCTTCAAAATATACCAAATTCAAATTGCAATAATTCATAGATTTCTTTTAAATATTAAAAATATTGTACAGTAAAATACTGAATACTTCGATAAAATTGATAAAATGATGACTTTTAATTCGCTCATTTACTTCACTGGAATCTCCACATTTCACGTAAACCGTTTTTTTGAAACATCGATTTGGAAAATATTCGGAATTAAAAAATATAACGATTTATGGGGATTTTGAGCTTTCTGATAATTTGCAACAACAAGTGGTCAGCAAAATTTATTGATATGTTTATGCAAATTTAGTAATTATGAAAATAAAGATGTTACAATATTTTCAGTACTTCCACTTCAAAAATTTCAGTTATTCCGAACATTCCGTCAAAATTTGAAAAAAGTCAAAAATTTTGAAAATCTTGGCCCTTTTTTTATATGGAACTAAATTGGTTTTACTGATAGTCAGTGATATTTCTTGGTACAGTTATCAATTTTGGGCTTTCAGAAATGAAAACACTGAAATCATTTTTTCTGAATCGCTTTATTTTTGTCTCAAGATAAATGTTAGACAACTTTTATCTTTTATTTGATGATAGTTTAAAAATGAATTCAATTTCAAAAATTTGAAGCAAAGCTATTAATTATAAAAAAATATTAAAAAATGAAATAAAAATTTCTAGGTTTCAGTGAAAAATGTCCCCTTCTTCTTATTCAACTTTTTTTCACTTAACTGTGCTCTTTTGCAAATTCCCGCTATACACTTGTAAATTAAGAAAAATTCAATTACATATTTTTTTTTATGTATAAGAATTAGAAAATATTCTTTACTTATCTGAAATTAAATGATTTTTTATTACAAAATTATACTAGTGTGAGTAGAACAGTAATTTACGTAAAATAAAAAAAATGTAATGAAAAAAATCTAGGCTCCAGTGAAAAATGTTACTTTTCTTCTTATTACATTTTTTTGAACTTACAATTAATGTTACTTTATTATCATTCAGTTATTTTTACATAACTGTGCCCTTCTTCCCAATGTGCACTTCTGAATCAAAAATCATTCAACCACATATTAATTATTTTTCAAAAATTATAATTTTTTTATGTAAGGCATGGATATACATCATAATTCATGTAGAAATAAGCCAATCATGAATGTTAATTACAAAAATAAAAATAAGTAACATTTTCCAATGGAGCCAAGAATTTTTGGATGTCCATTTTTTCACCATACAACATTGACGAATTTTTGAATAGGCTACTTTTAAGCAATGGTTGGGGAATTTATTGATATTCGCTGATTTTTTTCAGTAAGAAATCTCAAGTTACTGATACTTATCAGTAAGGATTTTCACTGATATATCCCATTTATATTAAGCATGAATATTGCTGGTTTCAACGAGCATGCCTCGGAATATCAAGCCACATCCTGCGTTCGTACGTTCTGACGATGGTCAAAGTTGAATTACAAATTCTTCTACCTCGGTTTTGGTAGCAATACGAGTGATGTAAAATGGTTACGTATCTGCGCACTCAGTATCATAAAAATCCGACGAAATTATGAAAAAGCCATTTGAGAGGCGTTGAAAATCCGGTCCCAAAATATCATCATCGTTTCGTAACTAGGACGTATTTTCAATCCTTTAGCGCGGACAAAGCTAACCTTGAAAGCTCGCACCCAAGAAAAGAAGAAGACGACGACGAAGAAGAAGAAAAATATGAAAAAAAGTTATCGGCTTACAAGTAAGAACGGGCACAAGCGAGATTACCATTCGCTTTAGCATATTTCGAAAAAAGAAGGCAAAGTGTCAGTGCGGCGCGCGTGAATGGTGCCAGTGTCATAACTGCATATTGATGCAAATACGTGGCAATACAATCGATATATTCATAGCGTTGTCAGGCTTGGCCGCGCGACGAGATCGAGTCCCCAATGCTATACCAGTCCAACAGAAAAATCATGTCAAGCACACGTTTGCCACAATAATTATAATTATCGCACCATCTACCGAGAGGAACTTGATCGCTTATGGCTTGAAGCAGTTTTTTCTTGACATTTTTCTGTGAAAAAACGAAAAATTAAAAATTGTTATTACACAACGAATTGTCATTGATAAAAGAACAAATTCTCTAAATCTGAATCGGGCAAATTTTAACTGATTGAATCTGTCAATGATAATTTGACTGAAAGATCTGCTGTTCTCGCCATATTAACAGATGCATCAGTAAAAATGTCACTGACTGAATCTGTCGCAAATAACTTGACTGAGAGATTTGATGATTCTGACCTACTGACAAATCAATGAATAAAAATCGCACATCCCAATGAAAAAAACGTTGTTAGAACAAAACTGGCACAGTATTTGTTGGAATTTAGTTACTTGATCAACTATTGACTAATTGTATGATAAATAATTAAGTTATTTTTTCTGTAATTTGTGAACTTACGTTAGAAAATGATACAGTAAATTTAAAAAAATCGATACACGAAAAAAATTATTCATTCATGAGTTGTTTTTTAAGAAAACATTTGTCATTAGATAATTCAAAACAAATTCATAAAAATGTAATTTTTTTTTGTATTTGATGATGTCTCGTTTTAAACGGATGATAATTGAAATTTTATAATATTAATTGTTGACTGAGCCATTCATAAATTCATGAATTATTATGTAATTAATTAATAAATAAATATTTTATCATCTTTTTTTCAATTATTCTTTTTTTTTCATAAATCAATTTAACTTTAATCAATTCAGCTGAAATTGAAGCAAATGCTTCAAGCTCAGGATAATTTATTTATTCGTTTACTTTCATTTATTGAAAGCTAGCTTATCCTGATTCTTACTTTGAGTCTGTCATTGAGACGAAATAACAATTCCAATTCCGACGATGTAGCTTTGTGATATTATTTTCGTCGTTACAAAACCTGTGCCAGAGTTTTTTAAATTGAAAAATGTTTCCTCTTTTGCAAAACGCGGAAGAGATTAATTTTTTTCCGTTTCCAATCAGTTGGACGGAGAAGCGTAAAAAATGAGATGTAAGTTGGTTCACGACAAAGCGTCGAAATTTCGTCATTCATTCAAGGTGACACGCACGAATCTTTCACCATTTACGACGTTTTTTTTTTCAACGAGTTGTTGTACCTGTTTTGCGTTCGCTCTGCAAAAATAAACGTCTAGCGTGGATAGGATGTGGGGAAGGAGGAGAGGGGGGAGGGGGTGATTTTTCCGAAATCAGTAGATTGCGAGTTGCTGGGGAGAATGAACGTGTCGTATACGGGACATGAGCGTGTTTCACGGTTGCATGCAGCAGGTATACGGAGAAAAGCGCGTTTAAACAAGTCGTTGGCGTGGTTCTTGTACGCGCGGCGTCAAGTGGGCGGGGTGGCTTTAACTTATAAGGAATATAATGCCAATACGCCTACGCGTGTAGGTATTCCACGCATATGAAATTGCCGACGTTACCTATGAATCGCGGTCGTTAGGAAACTGTACAAGGTGTCGTAAGTGCCGTTTATCGTGCTCACCGTGGGTCCCTTTGTCCGGATCTGGGCTTTTTTTCGTTTTTTTATTTTTATCAATCGAGTCGAAGTGCTTGTTCAAGGAATTTATAGGAAAAAAGCTAATCTTTATTCGGCATCACTGTTTGAATTAGTCAATCTTTCAATTTCGAGAAATGGACGATTCAAAATAGTCAAGTTTAGATTCATCGAATTAGTAAAATTAGACCATTTCCAGCGGTGAATGCTTGCTGACAAACTGAAATTATACTCATAGATTAGAGGTCGTGCACTTTTTAGCCATTTTTGACCTCTCCGTTTCCGTATGTCATACTTAGTCACAAATATTTAGACCCTCCCCCCCCCTCAACTTAAACGTCACGCCAGACTTCCGAAATAAATTTTTTTTTTAGAATTAGTTATAATGATTCACAAATATTAGAGAGTCATTAAACAATAATTTTGATAACTCAAAAATAACAATGACCTATATTCCTGAAGAATTTTTCTGAAACGAATTCTAATCACGAATTTTAACTAGAATACCGTAGAAAATGGAAATTTGAAAAATTGTCACATCCCAGGGATTGATAAAAAAAACCAGAATCTAACAAGATTCTAAAAAACTTTGGGCTCTGGAGCATTGAATTCTAGATTAATAGAAATACTATCAAATCTATTGAATCATACAAACTCTGAAGAAATACTCAAAGTAAGAGAATTCTATGTTTTCTGAAAAATCTGAACAAATACCTACGATCTCTAAAATTACAAATTTTCGAGCATCAAATTATGAAAAACGTATGAAGCAATGTACAAAAGTACTATAAAACGATAGAATACTTTATAAATACTAAAAAAATTCAAAACACAAGAGATCTTCAAAATACTAATAATCATAGAGACGTAGTATTACCAGAAATTTATCAAAGTACTTAAAATCTATCCGAGTTTGGAATTTCAAATACTGAATTCCAGAATTCTATATTACAATCTTCAAGATGCTAGAAATCTGAAAAAATTGCTATGAAATCCTTTACAACTTGATATATACTAAAAAACATGTGAGAAATACTAGAATTCGTTGTATACCTAATAAATATACAAAGATAATTTTTTCAAAAATTTATATAACCTCGAATCCTTGAAAATAAAATTTTTAAATACTTCTAAATATACGAAAAAAAAGTATTGAAAATAAATTGGAAAGATACTTTTTTTTGAAAATCAATACAAATAATCGCAATCGTTGAATTTTCAATACAATAGCATCACATTCTAAAAATGTATAATACTATGAGAAAATTAAACAAAATTTTATAAATACTACAAAAATAAAAAACACAAGATAACTTTCAAATACTAATAATCATGGAGACGTAATTTTTCCAGAAATCTATGAAAGTACTCAAAATCCATCTAAGTTTGGATAATAAAATAATGAATACCAGAAATGTATAAAACAATCTGCAAAATACTATAGATCTAAAAAAATTTTTGATAAATTCCTTTACGGTTCGATAAGTACTAAAAAATATGTGAGAAATACTAGGAATTGTTAAATACCTAATAAATATACAAAGATAATTTTCTCAAAAGTTTATATAACCTCAAATCCGTTTGAAATACTTATAAATATATGAGAAAAAAATACTAAGATTGCATATAAAAGATACTGTTTTTTTTAAATCAATTAAAACCATCATAATCGTTGAATTTTCAATACTATAGCATCACATTCTAGACATCTATAAAAATACCAGAAAATATAACAACATTTTATGAAAATCATACAACGTGAAAACTCTAGGAATCTAAGAAATGCTTGAAATATGTCTAATTATGATTTCCTCGAGTTATAAAATCCGGAAGTGAATATATATTTTGTCGAGAAACACCTCCCAAAAATTTCATCTGCCTACACTTCTGATATAATCACACATATATTCAAACGAATTAAATTCCATATAGTACATTCACAAAGAAGGAAAAATTTTGAAAACACGGTAAAACACTGCTACCAATTCGCAAAACTAAAGAAGATAAATCGGCTGAATCATGGAACCAATAAAATTTGTGGATGTAACGCGACAGCTAATTCCCTTCCTCCCCCTGATTGACTATAAGTAGTCTCATGATACCATGAAATAATCTCGGGTATTTGAGAACAAGAAACCTAAAACATGCCCATTCGATAGCTGTTTTATTAATTCACATATGCAATCAAGCCACGTTACATACATTCAAAACCAGCACCAACAAAAGAATCGCACACTTTGCAATAATGCTGGAAAGACTCAACTACTCTTTACTATATTTCCAATGGCAATATGCCTGATCAATCAATTTCTAGTTTCTTGAAGACTCCCTCAACGCCAAAGAGATCTTGCGCACTTTTGCCTTTCCCAGGACGCTTCGACTCATCAGCTCGTTTCTCTTTTTCCTCGGTCAAGAACCAATCCCGATGATCCTCAAGTCTTTTGATCACAGCTTGGTGCATTTCCGCGATAGGGCCAGCCTTACCACCCATTTCGTTGGGCAAAGCTTCTGCAGGGATGAATTTCGAGAGACCCTTGATGCTGGTGTGAATGTGGAGCTGGAAATTGGACAAGTCAACATTACGTTGATTTTTAAGCTCTTGCATTCAAATTTCGATTCGTTTATTCATACCATGTCCATTAGTTCCTTCTTCATGAAGGGCTTCATCATGGCCAAAATAAGGTCCATCACAGGCACGGAATTGGTAAAGTGCAAGCCCTTTAATCGGACTGGCAAAGCCTCTTGCAAGTAGTACAAGTACTTCTTGATGCCCATGGGACTGAGCCTCGCAACGTGACCCAAGACGACCCCTTGCATGTCCAGCACCATGATGTGGCCCTTGGTCGTACCCCCCGAAGCCATCCACAGGTCCAAGACCATGTTGAAGAACTTCATTGAGTTATTGTAATTGAACACGGATGGGTCGAAATCGAGCAGTCTCCCCACGATCACGTGGTAACCTTCTTTCGTCGTGGCATCCAAGTTGTAAACGAAACTGCAATTTCAATGCCAAGTGTTTTTGCAATCTTGGGTCTCAACCGATTAGACGTTGATTAACACGTTGCGCAAAACTCTTTTTTTTTTCTTCTGATGATTAGATATTAGTTTTTTTTAATGAGAAATCGTTTCTTGGAGAATAAGAATAATTGACGTAAGAAGTACTTGTTTATCAAGCGTTGGCTAACAAATTTTTTCATTTTCAAACACTAACTTAACTTTTGGGTCCATGGGCATTATGGACAATTTTCTTTAGTAACGTTTAATCGCTTTTCGTGTCTAGTCAGAGACTTATTGTCAAGAACAGAGAAAATTATCGACTGACCGAAGTTTATTTCATGTTTTTGATTATTTGAAAAAATGATTATAATTTCTCTAAAATCTAATCCCTATGTCGGGATGGGTCGGGAAATTCCTCGGGACGGGAAAAGCACTTTCCCGACATTTCCGGGATTTCCCGGGCTTTTCGAGATTCCTGAATTTTATAGCATTCTTGAAATTTTAGAGGGTGCTAAATTCTTGGGATTCCTCAATTTTTCGGAAGTTCTTTCTCCAAAAATTTAAACTTCTGAAAATCCTGATCCCCATTTTACGTGAAAGTTTTTTTATTGAAAAAAATTAAAATCTATTAAATTTTTAAATTTTATTTCTGTCAAATCGTTAAATTCACAAACATTTCGGGAAAATTCGACGACTCGAGTTTTTTGTGTCATTTGAAATTTTTATTACCTCGTGAATATTAGATATGTGTAATAAATCGACACATATGACTCCCACTTCCGATTTCTTTGTTAATATATTTCCCAGACAATTACTTCTTTAGAAAATTAAAAATAAGAATTTGTGTTGAAGGTTTCAAAACTATGAGAATCATCTTTAAACACGATAATCTTTTTGATTTTCTATATAACAAAGATTAAGCTTGTCCTTAGGAGTATTTAAATTTAAAGCACTCCACATTTTCAAAAACACTGGTATACATGAATATTAGTTTTTAGAGCAATGAGAAAAAAATATTGTAATTATTACAATACTGTATAGTAAATAGGAATCACTCAGACAAATTGTACTTTTTGCTAGAAAATGTAGTAATTTTTGCAACACCATATTGTAAATATTGTCAAAATATATTGTAGCAATAAATATATTTTTTTGTGAAAATTCCTTTACATGTTTCATTTTTTACTATACATCTCGTACTTTTTACAATATCATATTGTAATCCTTACTAATTTAGATTACTAACAAGCTGAATGATAAAATGAGATACAATATTGGAGAAAGTCGAAAATGTATGGTAAATTTTACTATACACGATGAATTTTCACCATGCATATTTTTACATGCACAATATTTTCTCCTTATACATGATATATCATATTTTATAAACTGAAAAACAGGTTATAAACTTTGACATATTATAATACATGTTGCACTATACACAGAAATTAGATTCTTTGTATTAGTAAAGTAAAAATTACATTTCGTTTAGTACGATTCGCATATGTAAGTTTTAAAATTTTCAAAATCGTATAGTAAAAACTGTCATACATATTGTGATTTATACAATAAGGCGATTTTGTTATACAGTAATACATTATTGTAATAAGTAAAATAATTTTTGCAAGTTTCGAAATAATATTGTAAAAACTGCAATATTTTTGTAAAAAGTACAATGACATATTGTAATTTTTGCAATATATCTTACAAAAATTGCAAAAATTTTTTCTCAGTGAGTTAACGGTATTACTCTGAGGTTCCAAAATCTAAAATTAATCAGCATTCACCAATTCCATACTTTTTCTACTAATTTAAATATACTCTAAAATCCCAAAATTTCCATATTTAAAAAGTTATCGTAATTACTAGATTTTTCGTAATTCCCGAATTCTCTAGATTCCCAAACTTCTCAGGATTCTTGAAATTCTGGTGATTACTCAAATTTTCCGAACTTTTCGGGGTTCCCTGAATTTTCCAAAGATCCCTTGGATTTTTCGAGATTAAAATATAAAGTTTTCAAAAATCACCTCATTTTCATGGCACTTCGAACTTCTTTAGCGCCCAACGGATCCCTGTTACCGAAAAATTCCGGAACGTGGGTACGGCAAGTGTAATAATTGTCGATAGTCGTTTTCGTTGGCTCGATGCGATAATAATTGCTGTGCAAAAACACGGCCATCTCGCTGTCCGTGATTTTTGGAAGATGCGGCTGTTTCGCTGCCCATTGTTGTAAATACTCGATATCAACTTCCTTCAGTTCCGGGTTCTTCTTCTGCTCTTCCTCATAAGTCGCGAATTTTAACATCTTCACTCTATAATCGCACAATTTTCGCCAACACATTTTTTTTAAAGTTGATTCAATCAAGGTTTAACATTTTATTGCTAAATTTTTAGTGTTGCTCGGAATTTTGAATAAGCAAGTTATTTTTATAAATATTGAAAAATTGAAAAGGTGAATCAAATCAAATTGTAATAGTATCTGAACTTGGAGCATCATTTCATCAATTTTTGAAAAAAGCACTTTAACTCACATCTTGTCCAGCAGACGACGAATTTAGGAAATGAAACTGAAAAATGATGATTTCGTTGATAAAACTGGAAATAATCCTCTCGGCCAAACAGCTCGACGCGTAATGATAAAGGAAACTGTCTTCTTTTCGCGAATAATTACAGCATGAGTTGCATTATGTACGGAACAACTCTGGCACTCGGCGGTTATCTACTTTCGTGTATGACTGGGATATTTTAATTAGAGCCTTGTCCAAGCCATCACTGCTATGGAAACACTTAAAATAAGTAATTGATGCATTATTCCAGTCAGCATTAAACCAAAAGTGATGAGAAAAATCTCGTGTATTATTTTTACACGTCTGGCGCAGACTATCATCGAATGATGTGAAAACAAAAGGGGCTAAAGCCAATTGTATACAGTAATGTCTAAAACACAACGTCCAAAACATTATGTACAAGTTATAAAGTCCAAACCATAATGTCTAGTAAATTATATGATGTCAAATAGATATTTATGCTACAAGGGAGAAAAAGGATGATTCCAACGAGTGCAATTGCGCACTCGCTTCGCTCGTGCCCAAACTTTGCACTCGTTGGA
>JAPYZL010162531.1:0-12271 GCA_030522825.1 Platygaster orseoliae
ATTAAAAAGTTATTAGGTAAAAACGAATCGGTGTCGTCTGCTAACGAACATTTTTCTGTAAGTATTGCTACTGTAGTCGCCCTCACCTCTCGTAGACTACAGCCTGCAATGATGAAATATATTTTCGTATAATTTTTTAAATTCCATTTATTTGTTTAATATTCAAGAAATTTTTTGAATCTATTCTACAGAAAATTGTTATAAATTTCTGAGTATTATTTTCTTCAAATAAAAATGATAACTCCATAAAAATAACCATATTCAAAGTTATCAATTTTACTCTTGCGATTATGTGACATATACAGATTATAATTTTTTTAATTTTTCGTATTAGTAAAGTTACTTGGACAATAGATAAAATACTTGTATGAAATAGTTAGTGGAACATCCATAATTGAATGTTATTAATTAAAGTTTTATATGAGAGAAATGGTTCGAGGATTTTCAAATAGAATTTTAATATGAAATGAATTTTAATCAATTTCTAATAAAATAAGGAAAGTCTTTGTTTTTAAAGATGTTTGTACATGAAAAAAATAAAATTCAAAATATTAAATAATTAATTCAGCAAAGGACACTGATTTGCATTTTTTCAAAACGAGATTCAAATGTTTTACAGAAATTCCCTAACAAAAATCATAAAAATTCGTTTCAGTTGCTTCTACTGCAATTTAGAGCATGCACAATTCGAAAATGTAGGTTCAGCGCATTATCAAATGTCAATGATGATTACTTTTCAATTTTATATCTGTTAACAACCAAAATCTTTCACTGCAAAGTTAACAATGCAACAAAGTTTATAACTAACATTCGAAAAAATGCTGATAAGTACTTGTAAATGATATTATATATAGTACGACTAATTGCACGATACATCTCTGAAATTGCTCTTGAAATCGAGATCAAAATCGGACAGAGAAAATTTAGTGTCATGAATTTTTTGCAGAAAAATCTTTATTTCTTGCATCTTATTTTTACAAAAAAATTTATAGTGATATGCTAGAGATTTTATTTACTCAGTAACGTTCTAGTGAATTTATTAAACTCTAATAATAATTAATTAAATTTAAAGAATGTTAAACAAGATTTGTTTATCAATATATTTGATAATTTCAAAAGTTTAACATAAAAATAAATGGTTAAAAATTACAAGTACAGCCAATGACATTGATATATCTGAAAAATAAGAAGAATTTCAGAAAACGCTAACAAAATGTAAAGGTTACATAAAATCATCAGAAAATGGAACTGTTAATTATTAATGAAAATTTGTAGACAATTATTAGATGTTTTACTATACGGAAACTATCGCTAATTTACAAAATTTGAATTTCGATTGAAAAATGTTGTACATAGTGGAATATTTAAAATCAAAGATATATTCAAAGATTTATTATCATTCTAAAATATTCAGGATAATTATAAATATTTAAGAAAAATTTATAGATTGTAGAACATCATCGAAATTTTGTAAAATAAAATGTGAAATATTTGTTTAGATTATTGGAAAATTTATTAGTGTTAGTTTTTAGGGCGAAAATCAACGTAAATTTCAAAAAGTTGAGTTTTATCGAAAAATTTTAATAATACGAGATGTTGAAAAACAATAGGAGATTCAAAAATTATTATTATTCCTTAAAAAATTAGTAAAATTAGGAAACGTCGATAAAAATTTAAAGACTGCAAAACATCATCAAAATTTCGTAAAAGAAACTGTTAAATATTTTTTAAGATTATGACAGAATCGATTCATCTTTTATTGTTTGATAATCGTCGCTAATTGAAAAATTAAAGTTATGATTAAACAATATCAAATAATACAAGATGTTGAAAAACAATAAAAGAGTCAAAGATTATTATTAACTTAAAAAAAATTAGGAAATACAGAAAATATCGATCAAAATTTATAGACTACAAAATATCATCGAAATTTCATAAAAAGAACTGTTAAATATTAATCAAAATTTTGAGGAAATTTATTACTTTTTTATTGTTCGAAAATCGTAGTTGATTAAAAAATTGAGTTTTGTTTGGAAAATTTCAAGGAATGAACAATTCTGAAAAAATCTAGAAATTCATGAAACATCAATAAAAGTTTATAAATTACAGAACAACTTTTAATTTCATAGAAGGAACCGTTAAATGTAAATCCAGATCGTTAGAAAATAATGAATGTTTTATCCTTCAAAAATCGACGGAAATTTAGGAAAAATTGAGTTCTAATTGAAAATTTTTAAATAATGCAAGGTGTTAAAAGACAATGTCAAAAAAAATATTATCAACAACTTTACAAAATTGAAAAAATTCGTGCTATTTCAGAAAAGTTGTTAATCGTACAGAATTTTCCTGAGTTTTTTTTTTATTTCTTTTCTTTTCTTTGAATAAAACTTCATTTTCTACTGATCCATAAATTTTTCATTTCAGGCATTTTGCCTGATATAAAAACTATTTCTAAATAGTAATATGCATCAGCACAAAAAAAACTCACCAACGTAAGGAATTCCAAGCTTATCCCCAATCGCATAAATACTCGGATACATCAAATACTCCACCAACAACAAATCAAAACCATAACTATTCCCATTAACATACAATTTCTTAACATCCTGATTTTCAAAAATAATATGACTCAATTCATAGCTCAAATCCCAAATAGAATCAATAGAATCAATCCAGTTGGTTTCAAAATGCAATTTGACGAAATCCATGTCGCTGACAATTTTATAAGACTCTTTAATACTGATCTCTGTGTAATTTCCATTTCCTTCATTAAATGGATTCGGAGTAACTGCAACTATTTCGTGGCCTCTTCTGTTCAATTCGCGCAATAAACAGACGTACACAATTTGATGACTATACGATGGCGTTGGCAAAATTGCCAAAATTTTTCCTCCACTCACACTTTTCCATGACGCGAAAACACCTGTTAATAGAAAAAAATGGGTGAACTTCATGTTGCGAGTTGGAAATATTCTCACGGAATGAGATCAATCGTAACATTGCTAGTTTACGTTCATTGCAACTTATTATCTAATATCGCCGAGAAAAGTTACTTCCTAGCTCAATTTTATCGCGAATCTCGAGTTTTGATGACGTGATCTAAGCTTGATGACAGTTTCATTGTAAGATTCCTACAATTTAAACGTTCGTGCACAGTTAACAATTATTGGACGAAATAATCTTCGTTTGCGTGCATTCAGAAGTTTTTCAATGATTTTCGCATTTCCATGAAAATTTTTTTTGTATAGTGAGAGAAAAATAAAGTGATGGAGAAACAAAATCAAATACAGTGAATTTTACTGTATAGAGGATGGTAGTATTCAAAATAATTGTATTGTAGTCAGTGGTATATAGTATAGTATTTATAGTTGTTTCTAGTAAAATTCATATATATATACTAGTGGGCTACGCCCCCTGCGCGCGAAGCGCGCCAACCTCATATTCTTTTTATTTTTATTTTATTTTTTTTAGTTCTTGAAACATAATTTTATTCTTACAATATCTTCCTACGCAATGTTTTCAAATGTTTAAATTACATTACCCTTGTCTCTTTAAGAAAATAATTAAAATTTCACATTCAATTATATCTCAAATTTAAATCAACAATTACCTATTCAACGATTAATATTTTATACGTGGAAAATTTAAAAAAGATCAAAATTTCTATCACTCTTAAAAACTATAAACTGTTCAATTTTTGATCTCTTATTTTTTATGGAAAATGAAATTTGTCATTTTAGATGATATTTCACATCCTATTCAAAGATTTATATTGTAGACGTAGAAAATTTAAAAAACATCAAAATATTTCAATAAGATAGGTTAACCATGACAACCAGAAATAAATAAACTTTAATTTGAGTTTGCAAAAACCATTTTACCTATTGACATTGATGTTTTTCGACCACTTTTTCGGATTTTGATAAATATATTTTGATTGATATTTACAACTATTTTTGATATATAATTTTTGATATATCTCATACATGCATTCAAATAGGATGTAAAATTGACCTAAAATGATGAATTTTATTTTTCATACAAAATAAGAGCTAAAAAATTGAACAGTTAATAATTTTTATAAATGATCGAAATTTTGATGTTTTTTAAATTTTCCAGGTGTAAAATATTAATCGTTCAATAAGATATTGTTGATCTAAATTTGAAATATAATTAAATATAAAATTGTAATTATTATGTCAAATATTATATTATTAAATATAATATGACTATATAATATAAAAAGGGTAATGTAATTAAAACAATTATTAGTAATATAATACTTTGAGGGTGCATAATTGTATTACCTAAGGAAGTGAATTCAATAATTATTTGGATATTTGACTTCCCATGAGCTCTCATAAGTTCCCATGACATCCCATGGTTTCCCATGACTTCCTATGGATTCCCATGCCTTCCCATGGCCTCCCATGAAAAGTCTTCCCATGACCTCCCATGGGTTCCCATGACTTCCCATGACTTCCCATGGATTCTTATGACTTCCCATGGCCTCCCACGAAAAGCCTTGAAATTGGGGGATAAATTATTAGTAAAATAATACTCTTAGATTACATAAATATATTTTTTAAGGAAGTGATTTCAATAATAATTATTTGGATATTTGACTTCCCATGGATTCCCATGCTTTCCCATTACTTCCCATGAAAAGTCTTAAAATATGGGGGGGGAATTATATATATATATATATATATATATATATATACAGTAATTGTGATCATGGAATGTAATTTCTTATATCTTGTATATTGAGGACTGGTATTATTTACTGAAGTAAAAAATACATTAAAAAAATGAATAAAACAATAAAATAAAAAATAGTGATGTAGTAAAATATTATAATTATAAATATATTTTTTACATGATTAGTTCATTGAAAATATTATTGTTAAAAAAAAAGTAAAATATAGCTTAGTATTTTTTACTGCGTATCAACTTATAATTGCGATATTTGAAGTTTTACTATACTGCATGGTAAAAATAGTTATATACATGGCTGAACGTACCATGATATATAAGAAATTAAAATAATATTGTAGATTTTCCTTGAATATAATAATTTTTCCAATATTTCCACTACAAAGTACTATGTTTTTTTTTCTCAATAACTATTTATTATGAATTTAGTGAGTAACTGCTGGGATTTTTTGTTAGGAAAATTTTATTTTTTCAAAAGTGGATTTACGACTACAAGAGTAAATGATGCTGATGATGAAAAGGTACAAAAAACAAAATGTTATCAAGAATATGACACTTGACAGGAAAAATATGACATCGAGATCGTATTGTATGTACCACGGTTCATGAGATACACTGAAATCCAAGCAAGGCGCTTCGCCGTGTTTCATAATAAACTCCATCCACCGAACTGCTACATTTAATCGATCTTGTGACATTTCCTTGTGAATTTTCTGAACCCGCAGCATTCTTTCTTTGTACCTATGAATAATTGCGGTGATCAATTAAAAGGGTATAAACGAATAACAGAAAATTCACACTTGAATGAATCATTTATTACAAAAATCATTCGAAATAGATAAAAAAAATAAATACAACCATAAGATTTGCTTTTAGATGCAGAAAACACTTGTGATTTGATGTTACTATCACTCGAAAAGTTATTTTTATTTTTTTACCTATTTAATTTGCATTACAAGTTCATTTATTTTATTCGTTTTTAATTTCTTCTTAAAAATTAAATGGTTTTTTTTTTAATGATCGACTGATTGTGATTGGCAAAAAAATTTTTATCTTATGAATGTCTAGTACAAATTAAAACTTTTTTTGGTTTATATGGTTACCTTTTGTCATGAACCATTCCTAGAATAGTTAGAAAAAGAGGTTCTTCGTTTATGTCGATCACTTCTAAACGTGTTGCAACTCCAATTTGAACCATTTTCTGAACTTGAGTTATTTGATCACTTGTTATTGGAATGCCAACTAATGGCACAGCGTTATTTATTGCTTCTTCTGAAATTTGCAGGCCTCCTTGGTAAATGAAAAGTTTGATGTTTGGATGTCCTGTATGAAAAATTAAATTTGAATGTATTGCGTTTTAAGTCTACATGGGATACATTTTTTTTCTTGTATTTTATGAATCTTTGTAGAAATGACTCTAATTTGATGATCCAGGATTTGAAATATTTTAGTTTTTTTGCATTTTCGTAGATTTAAATGATTTTTTTTTTCATGACTCTCTAGTTTGTGACAGTTTTTCAAACGTTTACTTTTTACGATATCCGAAAAGCAAACATTAATACCTAAAATTCTGTTAAAAAAAAATTGTGCTTTGATGCACGATTGTTGTTATTATCCAGTTGGTGAAATGAAGATTCTAAATTTAGTTTCAATTCGCGAACTCACATAAAAACATTACCTATGTCCTATAGATTACAGTGTGTACATATTTGAAATTTTTAAATTTTCTTTACGTTCATTAATAAAACGTATTTATACTAGAAAATTCATTGTTAGAATTATAATTTTTTAGACAAAAAAAAAATTCATTACTCTACCTTCGTATCGTAATAAAGATTTACAATAAAACGTTTGTATTCACGATTATTCCATTTTTTTGGAGTCAAAAATATGATACCATTAACATGATTAACAAAAAATATAAAAAAGTTAATTGCACATCAGAACAACTGACCAAACAAAGATTAAACCAATTTCACTTTGTGAAAATTCTCAAATATTTTATCTAAAACAGCAGCTTGTGGAAACCACTTCGACACGAAAACATTTTCAGGAATTTCAGTCAACAAATCATCCTCGAACTTCCACAGAAATTTGTAAGGAAGTCTCGAAAACACTCTCAAAAATGAATTTTTTATATTCCCAGGTAATCTACTGCTCTTTGCATTGGTACCAAGACTTACATAAATAAAACCTTCTTTAGCACTGTCCAAGAATTCCTTCAAATCCTGCAATATTCAAAAACTCATAAATTCTACTGCCTAGAAAATAAACTACTTTTAAGTCTTATTTGATTGACATTTGGCAAACGCTGCGTGTAGTTTTTACAAGACATGAGGATTCCGCCAACGTCAACGACCTTCGAAACTCGTGGTTTAATTGTTGCAAAAACATTGTTGCAATTTGTTAAGACTACGCTGACGTGCCGAGTGATTTGCCGAAAATCTGGCGTGTTTTTTCCGAGATATTGTTGTGTTATTTTGGTATGTGCTTCCATAAATTCTCGTTCATGGCGATTTATGAATATCCAAGTTTGCAGGAAATTTTTTGGTCTTTGGAAAAAAGGTAAGTTGGCTCCAGTGCCGTCTTGTAATTCCTAGTTTGAGGTGTGAGAAGGTAAAATGGGCGAGCCTATTAGGTAATGTTTGTGTTGGGGAAGATCCAGAGAGGAAATGCCTAGAAATATTTATTGATTTAAACTTGTAAGGTTGTTTTTATAATTTTTTATAGAATATACCTTAGAGCTCATTATTTCATGAAATTATTTAACCGTTTTTTTTCTCACATTTCATAATTTTAATCATATTTTATTATAAATTCATACTAAAGTTCGATGTACATAATTAATGAACATATTTTTTGTAAACTTGAAGCACAACCTTTATCAAATATATAGTTAAATGGATCATAGTCTACTATTACGATTATGTGACATAAACTATGTATGATTTTTTTTATTTTTCGTATCAGTAAAGTTACTCATAAACAAAAATTACAATCCATAACTTCAGAGTCCTTAATACTACATTTCATTAAATACCTTTTTTATCATTTTTTTCGAAATTAAATGCAAACGTACTACAAATATTCCTTGATAAAAATTATAAAAATATATTTCAGTTGATTCTACAGCAATTTAGAGCATGCATCATACAAAAATTTACATTCCATATCTTAAGAACAACAATGTTGATTACAATCAGTTTTTTATCTGCTTCCGAGCAAAATTTTTCATTTCAAAATAACGAGCCAACAAAGTATAAAACGAGTTTTTAAAAAAATGCTCATAACTACTTGTGAAAGATATTTATAGTTTGGCTAGATGCTTGTTTTATTTTTCGCTCTTAAAATTAAGATTAAAATCAAACAGGAAATTCAA
This sequence comes from Platygaster orseoliae, assembly GCA_030522825.1. Lineage (NCBI taxonomy): Eukaryota > Metazoa > Arthropoda > Insecta > Hymenoptera > Platygastridae > Platygaster > Platygaster orseoliae. The sequence continues at coordinate 8,096 of JAPYZL010162531.1, forward strand.
TGTCACTGACTTTCAGCAGAAAAGTATTTTGAAAAACAAATTCAAGAAAAATATCTTTCTAAATAGCAATAAACTAAAATATAACAAAAATAAATATCTTTTCAATAACAATAAATTAAATATAACAAACAATAATCAAATAAAATAATAATAAAACCAAACAGGAAATTCAATGTCATTGACTTTTAGCTGAAAAATATTTGTTTTTTGTATCTTATTGTTACAAAAAAATGCATAAAATTATGCATACTGGCGAAAATTATCTTAATTGTGTCATATAATGCAAACTATAAAAATCAGTCTAATTCAGATGATATGAAACAAAATTTGTTTATTAAAAGATCTTATAATGCGAAAAATGACATTAAAAAAAGAAGATCTGCAAATTTTTAAAATGGTCAACAGTTTTGAAAAATCCGAGCATAAGTAGTATTTAACAAAATAGTTGATGAAAATTTGTAGATTGTTGTAGATTTTTGGAATTTCATTAAAATAATTTTTTCACATTTATATAAAAATTTAACAAATTATTAGAAGTTTTATCTTACGGAAGTTAACGCTAATTTCAAAAATTCAAGTCGTAATGTGAAAATTTTTAAAAATACGAGAAGTTAAGTAGCAAGAAGAAAATTAAAAATTATTGATAATTCAGAAAAATGCAGGAAAATCGTAGGATTTTGGAAAATAATTCTAAATGTTGCAAATTGTACAGAATGTTACTTAGTAATTTTATTTTATTTTATTTCTTTACGTTTCTTTCAATTAAACTCTTCATACTCTTTCTCTATGAATTTTGTATTTGAGAATTTCGCCTATTAAAAAAACGAATTTTAGAAGAATCCCTTTTTAAAAATGATACAATTGGATATAATAAATATATTTGAACAATATTTATTTATTCAATTCATTTATATCATTATTATAATGTATAGTATATAATCATATACATAATGTAAAAATAAAAATTGTATAATAAATATAATATATATACAATAATGAATTTTATTAATACGAAACATACAATTAGATATACAATATATAAAACATATAATTGCAAATAGAACAATTCATTAATTAAAAAAAATACTCTTAGTACTAAAAAACTCACCCACATAAGGAATTCCAAGCTTATCCTCAATCGCATAAATACTCGGATACATCAAATACTCCACCAACAACAAATCAAAACCATAACTATTCCCATTAACATATAATTTCCTAACACTCTGATTTTCAAAAATAACACGACTCAAATCATAGCTCGCGTTTCAAGTAAAATCAACATAATCGATGTAGTTAGTTTCAAAATGCAATTTCACGAAATCCACGTTATCAGCCATTTTATAAGTCCCTTCAATACTGATCTCTGTGTAATTTCCATTTCCTTCGTTGAACGGATTCGGAGTAACTGCAACTATTTCGTGGCCTCTTTTGTTCAATTCGCGCAATAAACAGACGAACACGATTTGATGACTATACGATGGCGTTTGCAAAATTGCTAAAATTTTTCCACCACTCACAGTTTTCCATGACGCGAAAACACTTGTTGATATAAAAAATTGCGTGAACTTCATGTCGCGAGTTGGAAATAATCTGAGAGAAAGAGATCAAAAAGAAAAAATACTTCGCAACTCATTTTTGTCTCGAATTTCGCGTCTTGATGACGTAATATAAACTTGGCAGTTGTTACGGAAGATTCATAAAATTTAAACGTTCGAGACAAATTAATTTTCACTCGCGAGCATGCAGAAGTTTTTTAATTTTGAGGGGAACAGCATTCTTGCATTGCCAACCATTTTCCCCAATCCCTTTTCCCGAACGGTCATTTTCCCGATAACCATTTTCCCGAATCCGTTTTCCCGAAAGGTATTTTTTTCGAACGGCCATTTTCCCGAAAACCAGTTTCCTGTACGGTCTTTTTCATTCGGGAATTTGGATTCGGGAAAATGACTTGGAATCGAGTTTTCGTATCGGTTATAAATTCACATAGATCTTTTTTTTAAGAGGATTTTATTTTTTTCCCGGTAGATCCAAGATTCTTTATGTTAATGATGGCGATGATAAAAACATACAAAGTAAAACACACTGTCATAACAGTTACAGCTGACAGGAAAAATATGACATCGAGATCGTATTTTATGTACCACGGTTCATCAGATACACTGAAATCTAAGTAAGGTGCTTCGCCGTGCCTCATAACAAATTCCGTCCACCAGACTGTTACATTTAATTGATCTTCTGACATTTCCTTGTAAACTTTCTGGGCCTTCAGCATTGCTTTCTTATACCTATCAATGATTGCGACGATTATACAAAGTTTTACAATAAATATAAATAAAATTCAAGCATTGATCATAAAAGTCATTGGAAATTTTGATGTAAAACTTGCATTGGAACTTTTTTAACTAGTTTTTGTAGTTTTAGAAGGTTCGAAACTTATGTTTTTTAAAAAATTAACTATAACTTTAAAAAAAAGTCATAAGTTTAAAAATATTAAAAATATACATAAAGTTAACAAAAATGATTTTGTGTATGTTTTTAAAGTTGAACAAAATATAGGTTATATTTTTTATTGCACTCGTTGTTGGTAATTACAAACATAAATTTATAAATTTTTGGCGAGAAGAATATGGAAACTATAGTAGAATATTGAAATCTGGAAAAATGAATATAAAATTCCCCTATAAAGGTTTCAATTGTATAATTCTATATGTAAGCCTTTAAAAAACCTAAAAAATTTTCGAATTATACATTTTTTGGAGTAATGCAAAAAAAAGTAGATTTCTGTGAATAAAGTTTTTGCCAAAAAATTTGAATACTTCTTTATAATCTATAAATCTTTTATAATACCTGATATTTATAATAATACTATAAAACACGACATTTTATAAATACTGAAACAAATACAAAAATAAAGGACATAAATTAAAATAATCGATTAGGAAATATATTTTCTCGGAAAACCACTTCCAAGTATTGTTTTTGAGTTCATATCCTATAAATTCACCTTTCATTTCGGACAACTTCCTGTACAGCTTCAAACAAAGATTCCTGATTGATATCAATTACATTTAATCGTCTTGCAACTCCAATTTTCACCATTCTCTCAACTTGGGTCATTTGATCAGCAATAACAGGTATACCAACCATTGGCACAGCATTATTTATTGCTTCTTCACTACTCTGCAGGCCTCCTTGGTATACGAAAAGTTTGATATTGGGGTGACCTTCAGTTCATAGTAAAATTCGAATAAATTTATACACTTTTTGCACGTTTTTATAGTGATGAAAACACTCGAAATTCCACCAACTTTTTTCATATAAAAAGTAACTCACCTAAAACAGCATTCTGTGGAAACCACTTTGACAGAAAAACGTTCTCTGGAACGTTTAACAAAGTATCATCTTCGTACTTCCACAAAACTTTATACGGCAATTTTCTAAATACTTCCAAAAACGAATTTTTTATATATTGTGGCAATAAGTTGCTTTTTGCGTTGCTGCCAAGACTCACATAAATAAAACCATCATTAGCCCCGTCCAAAAATGCCTTCAAATCCTGCAAAAATCACATTCAAAATATGTATCTATAATATGAAAAATTATTCAATTCCAAAATAATTTGATTTATACCATACAGTGCAGTAGTGAACATAAATATTAATCGATCTCGAATATTGCCAAAATTTTCACTTACATTTTGCATTATATGGGAACTGTTTTTACACGACATTAAAATGCCACCGACGTTTATAACTTTCGGAACTCCAGGTTTCATGTTTGAAAAAACATTGTTACAATTAGCCAAAACAATGCTAACATTTTTAGTGACTTTTCACAAATCCGGCGTTTTTTCACCGAAATATTGTCGAGCGATTTCGTTTTGTTTTGCCATATATTCTTGTTCATAGCGATAAATAAATTTCCACGTTCGCACGAAGTTGTGCAATCTTCTAATGAATGGTAGATTTATTCCTGGACCGTCCTGCAGTTCCCAATTTGAAGTGTGTGAAGGTAAAATTGGCATTCCAAGAAGGTGCTGTTTATATTCGTATAATTCAAAGGTACAGATGCCTGAAACGTTAAGACATATTTTTTTCGAGTGTTTTTTATACTGGAATTATTGTGCTTTACAGGTTTACATATAAAAAAAAAAAAAAAAAAAAACACACGGCA
>JAPYZL010162536.1:0-17996 GCA_030522825.1 Platygaster orseoliae
AAAAGTTTATTGAAATATTTCGTTTTCGTCTTTCTTTTGATCGGATCTTCGCGTTACGCCCCCTCCCTTACTTACTAGGTCGAGCGCTCCCGCTGTTTTTCTTTCCGGGCACTCAATTCTAAAAATACATATTTTATAATAAAAATCTTCTTCCTCAAAATACCTCTTTTAAATCAAAAACATTTGTTTACTTACGAACTAATATAAATCAATGAAAATCGAATTCCTTTTCTCTTTCTCGCATTGAAGCTGATACGTTAACATTTGATTAAAAACGATCTTTGTCAATTATTTCAAACAGTTATAGTTATCGTCGTAAATGCGTTTCACATTTTCCCTCCAAAATTGAAGACGTGTAAGTTACAACTATTGATTTCAAAATGGAGTATAAATCAAACGTGTCGCATGAGGTATCGACGACAACTGACAATCAGTAGAATAAAACTCGAATATAATCAACCGTTCATCAAAAACCATAAATACATTGAGCGTCATAATAAATCCATTTTTCAAACATTTTGCATAAAATACATAAATACCCATCGTAAATCGAACTTAAGCTTTTCGTATCCTGCTGTTTATTGAGCGTTCTATCAGTCTTTTTTATGAAACATTATGTGTCAATTGCGTTCACGAAAATTGAGGAATCTATGTAATTTGTTTATAATCCCAGATAACACACTGGCAGCACCCGCGGTTTCACGCATACTTCCCATCCGGAAACTCGTTCCCATCAATTCTCGGCGACATGTTGTCTGACGCCATCGGATGCATAGGATTCTCCTGGGTAAATATTTGCCAGCGCATAACTTCGATGAGGAGTTTGCATCTCGTTTAAACCCACGCGTGCTAATGAAAACTTTGCCCATTAAAAACCAAAAAAAAAAGCAAAAACTAAAAGACTTTCGAGAACTTTGCAGAAGAAAATTTTTCGTGGTTGAAGAAACAAAAGTAAAAAATTTCAGAATTTATTCCCAATTCCAAAATCATGAAAAATCACTGAGTTTTAGTAAATTCCACTCTTTTGGATTTGGAGACTGACTTTGGAAGTAGTTAAAAAACATTTATTATTATATATTATTTTTACAGGCAGCAAGTCCGGCTTGTACAGAACTGGAGACGATAGTCTGTGATTGGTTTGGTAATGTAAAAAAACAATTTGGTAAATTCATTTCACCATAGAAAATATTTACGGTTGTTATGATTTTCCGTTTTCTCAGGGAAAGCGATTGGGTTACCTAAGGATTTTTTGTACTTTAGCGACCACAGCAAAGGCGGAGGCGTTATTCAGGTGAGAAATCAATTAGAGCATATCTGGGGCAACAATCTCAAACAAAAGTAATTGAATTCGAAGAGACTTTACCACGGAGAACAACAAAGTTTAAATCTCTTGCGGTAATATTCACGTGAACTTTATGTAAACGTCGTGTAAGCGGTTTACGTAACTGTTTACAAAGCGTGTACAGTGGAATTACATGAACATGTACGTGGGAGGTAAAGTTACATGATTGATCGAAATTGTAACATGATTTTCAAAATCCTACGCTCTTGTGTACATCGCAAGTGTGCCTAATTTGTGTTCTAGAGCCAGGATTATCATTTATCATAAATTATGAATTAAAAAATTTTGTTTAACTTTGAGATATTATATGAAACCATTCATTATGCGCTCTAAATTTTAGTAAGAACATTTTCGATCATTTTTACTCTCATTTCATTATTCATCATTTATTATATAAAGAGATATAATAAAAAAACTTTATCCCGCTGATTCAGTCAACACTAACCTAACCTGATTTCTTAAGACTTAACACTTAACTTAATTAAGACTTAAGACTTAACACTTAATACCCGAACACTTCCGAACATACCCGATCATACCCGAACATACACTAATGTCACAAAATGTTATACTCGAACATACCCGAACACTTCTGAACACACCCGATCATACCCGAACATTTCCGAACACTTTCGAACACACCTGAACATTTCCGAACATTTCCGAAAACACCCGAACATTTTCGAAAATACCCGAACACTTCCGAACATACACTAATGTCACAAAATGTTATACTCGAACATACCCGAACACTTTTTTTGTTGATAAATCTTGTCGCAAACATGAATGACCGAAAAGTGAGTGAATTATTCGCTATATTATCGTGATTGCAGGGCTCTGCATCGGATTGCGTGTTAGTATGCATGCTCGCAGCCCGAGCTCAGGCCATAACGAGGCTGAAAAAAATGCCGGAGTACTCCGAACTGGACGAAACGGTTTTACTGGGCAAACTTATGGCTTATTGCAGCCGCGAGAGTCACAGTTGCGCCGAGAAAAACGCTATGATTTGCTTCGTCAAGCTCCGCATCCTCGAGCCCGACGAAAAAAGCGTCCTCCGAGGCGAAACTTTGCGACAAGTTGGAAAACAATGCTTGTTTAAATAGATATTTATGCTACAAGGGAGAAAAAGGATGATTCCAACGCGTGCAAAGTTTGGGCACGAGCGAAGCGAGTGCGCAATCGCACTCGTTGGAATTATCCTTTTTGTCTCGTGTAGCATACAATATTTTTCCCATGCATGTGTAAAAGTGGCCACTTCATTTTTATGGAACGCAGGAACGAAATCCTCTTTTTGGTAATGAATGTTTCCCAGGGTTTTTGTTGATATTTCCCGTTGATTCCCGAATACCCCAAAAAGGGGCTTTTGTTCCCGCATTCCATAGAAATAAAGTGGCCTTTTTACGGATGCATGGGAAAAAAAAATTTTTTCATAACTTTTCCAATACAGTAACGGTTTTTGTTGAACCGAGCCGTGTTTCAGGCCATCGAAATCGACACTGCCGAAGGATACGTCCCCTTTTTCGTGTCCACGACCCTCGGAACCACCGCGTGCTGTTCTTTCGACAATTTGAAGGAAATCGGTCCCGTTTGCAGAGAATATCCTAGTGTTAGTCTATCGATATTTTTCAATCTTCCACATTTTATTGACTGGGTATTACAATAGCTAAAATTTAAGAAAATTAAAATTCTGGAAATTTTTATCAATAAAACGAGGTAGGAGACCACAATGACCAAAGATTTTTATATGCATTTAATTTAATGTCCAAATTTTCTTATTATTTTAGTCTTGTTTCAATCTTTGAATAGTTTGTATTATGTTCAAAATTTCACAATTTTGAAAAAATTGAAAAACTCTGAAAATTTTCTAAATAGTCGATAATTTAATGAGTACTTTGAAGAATTACAGAGATTGTTCATAAGTTTTGTATATTTGATCATTATCATATTTTTTGGAAAAGTGTATGGTTTTTTTTAATTTTATGAAAAAATTTGAAAAACTTGGAGATATTGAAAAATTACGAAAAATTAATACCTATACACAAATTATGATGAATTTTTTTCGATTATTATATAAAGAAACCGAAAAAGCATTTGGATGATTCTCCAAATTGTCATAAATTCTATAAAATTCCAATATATTGTTGAATTTCAGATAATGTTAATAAATTTTGTACATCGTGAAGCTTTTTTACATTCCGAAAAATTACAGAAACCGTATAATAAAGTAAATTTTTTAATTCAAAAAATGTTTCATCATGCGGATAGGTCCAAAGTTTTTGAAATATAAAAAAAAATTTAGAATGTAATACAACTTCGAGAAGTGTTATTTGTTAAAAATTTTATTGGTTCGGTTAAACTAGTAATTAATAATTGATTGATTTAATTATCATATCATTTTAAGGTTTTTTGAAAACAAAAGTTGATCCTCGCACAAAAAAGTTGTATAATTGTATGAATTTTATGTGTATCTAATTAAATGTCCAAATTTTTTTATTATTTCAGTCTAACTTAACTCTTTAAATAGTTTGTATTATGTTCAAAATTTCACAATTTTTAAAAAATTGAACAACTCTGAAAATTTTCTAAATAGTCGATAATGTAATGAGTAATTCAAAAAATTACAAAAATTGTTTATAAATTTTGTATATTGCCATCAATACCTATCATATTTTTTGGAAAAGTGTATGATTTTTTTTAATTTTATGAAAAAGTTTGAAAAACTTGGAGATATTGAAAAATTACGAAAAATTATTATACACAAATTATAATGAATTTTTCTCGATTATTATATTATTGTTCAAATATAAAGAAAGTGAGAAAATATTGAGATAATTCTCCAGATTCTAAGAAATCATTATTCTATAATATTAATCAATTTTTTAAAATAATTTTTTATTAATATTCTTTTCTTAAATACTCTTTCATATCATACTTATTATACAAAATTTTTAATTATATAAATTCATTCATATAAATTATTGATATGAATATAATTATTTATTATATATGAATTAATTATTTGCTATAGATTTTTAGAAATATTTTATATTATACTTATTTTACACTACGTATTCTTATGTATTATATACATATATAACATATTATACTCTTTTTTTAATAATATTTTAATTTTTAATATTCTTTTATTATTATTTTAAATTATTATTCTCAAATAATATGAAATAAATAAAATATAGTAAATTCTATGAAATTCGAATAATTTGTTGAATTTCAGATAATGTAAATAAACTCTGTACATCGTGAAAAGTTTTTAAATTCCGAAAAATTATAGAAACCGTGTACCTAATATACTACATTTTTAAACATCAAAAAAAAATGTTTCATCATACGGATACAGCCCAAAATTTTTGAGTTTTTAAAAATAATCTAGACCATAATATAACTTTGAAAAATGTTAGGTATTTGTAAGAAATTTTGATAGTTCAGTTATAACCAGAAATTAATAAATATTGATTTTTGCGTGGATTTTTCGATATTTTATTTTCATACTGGTTATAAAGTTTTTTGAAATCAAAAATCGATCCTCGCACAAAGATGTTGTATAATTGTAAAAATCGAATTAAAATTTCGAGTTTTAGAAAATTTCTACAAATTTCGTAAATTGTTTAAAATTAGGACAATTTCAAAAACTACAATTTGTTAGTTTTTTTCCTTGTTTTCATCTTTTCCCATTAATTAAAAAAAATGTTGTAAAGTTTTGCATTAACTTTTTTTTTGCTTATACTATTGTAAACATGTTATATGTAAACAATATTTCCCAAAATTGGTAAAATTTTGTTTCGTAATATGTATTTCTTAATATCTAATTTCATATATCAATATTCTCAGCAAGTACATAAATAAAAATTCAGCCAATTACTGTAAAAGTCTCTAAAATGAGTTCTGGAAATTGTCATTGACAATTCATTCGTGATTCTGATAGACTATAATTTTGTCCAATAATCGACTGAATTTTTATTCATGTACTTGGTGATTTAAATTAAGGAAAACGAATTGTATTCATTTGGGTACATCAATATTTTCAGGTTTGGTTACACGTTGACGCAGCCTACGCGGGCAACGCTTTTATTTGCCCGGAATTGAAATATCTAATGGCGGGAATCGAGTACGCGGATTCTTTTAACACAAACCCGAATAAATTTCTCTTAACGAATTTCGACTGTTCTTGTCTTTGGGTACGAGACAGGTTCAAATTAACGAGTGCTTTGGTCGTCGATCCTTTGTACCTTCAACATACACACGCTGACACTGCTATTGATTACAGGTAATGTTTTTGCATTTTCGTCATTCAAGACTTTGCAAAAATGATTATTTAATGAAAATGAACATTTATGGTTTATTTAATGAAAATTTATGGAAAAAAACTCAGAAATTTTCGTGAATTTTGATTTAATTTCTAAATGAAGAAAGAAAATTTGATGAAAAATACTTACGAGCAGAAAACAATTTTTAGACATTGGAGCATACCGTTAAGCAGAAGGTTTCGCTCCCTCAAATTATGGTTCGTTATTAGATCGTATGGAATATCAGGACTACAAGAATACATAAGAAACCACGTAAAACTGGCCAAAAGATTCGAATCGCGCGTGAAAAAAGACGCGAGATTTGAATTGTGCAACGACGTCGTTGTAAGTTGCAAAATCAGAATATTTTTAACTAGACTTTGAAGAGGTTTCAGAAGAAAAACGAAGTTGGGCTTTCAGTTATGAAATAACTAATTCTTTTGAAGAAAAAGAAAAAAGTTATAAACAATCGAAGTTAGCCGATCAAGAAAAATGTGGTTGTCAGAGTAGTACATGACGCTACCGCACTGCGCGCTGACTGTTCAACTTCAAACGCTTCTACCTTTCTTGATTTTAAGAAGGAAATATTTATTTTAGGTTTCAAAATCAAAATATTTGTAACTAGATTTTGGAGAGATTTCAGAACAAAATCGAAGTTGAGCTTCAGTGTTGAAATAACTAATTCTATCGATATAAGTTCGCATTCACAAAATATGTATATAAAAAAGTGAATTCCTCGTCAAAATATGAGACAAAAGTTACTTAGTAGTTTTTTTCTAACAAAAAAAAGAAAAAAGGTAGAAACAATCAAAGTTAGCCGATCAAGAAAAATGTGACAGCCAAATTAGTACATGACGCTACCGCACCGCGCGCTGACTGTTCAACTTCAAACGCCAATAACTTTCTTGATTTTGACTTAACATTGAAACAGCTTTGGAATTGTCTTTTCGAATTTTTCCAAAGAATCGAAAAAGTTGATTTGCGCTTCTTTATAAACATATTTATCAAATCCTTCTCACGTGTCGACAAAGTTTTTTTATCTTCGTGAAGAACAACAAATTACACCATTGATAGAATAAAAGAAATCCTGATTTTGAAAACACCAATCATCAATTTTTTTCTATAAATCTAATTTGTTTACGAAACGAGCCTCAAAAATTTTCTCAAAGTCTCAAGATTTTCAGTCACAAATTTTCCGAGCTTGAAGAAAATATTTTCTGAGTTTAAATACTTTTAAATTCTAATAGCTTTTAATGTTTTCATATTTAGATTACGATTTTAGGCACTACATATTAAGTTATTCAAACCTCGTTAAGTCAGACAAAAAACTTCAATTTGTCGATTTTCTGTACATTCAGGAAAATTCGAAAAGAAAATTCCAAAGCTGTTTTAACGTTAAGTCAAAATCAAGAAAGTTATTGGCGTTTGAAATTGAACAGTCAGCGCGCGGTGCGGTAGCGTCATGTACTAATTTGGCTGTCACATTTTTCTTGATCGGCTAACTTCGATTGTTTATAACTTTTTTCTTTTTTTTTGTTAGAAAAAAACTACTAAGGAACTTTTGTCTCATATTTTGACGAGGATTTCATTTTTTTATAAATATATTTTGTGAATGTGTACTGTCTAATCATTATCGTTACGTCATTGTTTTGATTTCGTGAGATTAACAAGTTCTTGAATACTCGCAAAAATCAACATTTTATGACAGTTAGGTTTGGTCTGCTTCCGCGCGATAGGAAGTGACAAACTGAATCAAAAACTTCTTAGCGCGATAAACGATTCGGGAAAACTGCACATGGTTCCTGCGAGAGTAAATCAACATTACACTATCAGATTCGCTTTGGCTGCGCCACATGCAACGATCGAGGACGTAGGTAAAAAAAAAAAGAAAATTCATTTCCAGTTTTAACAACAATAAATTTGAACTTAAATCGTGCATTGTATAAACATTAATTCTCTGTCTGCAGATATAGCTTGGAGTATTATTACTGACTTCGCATCGGAGTTGTTAGAATCGAAGGTAATTATTAGGTAATTAACTAAATTTTATTATTTTATACGACAAAATAAATATTTTCAGGACGTTATGGACGAATTGGCGGATATCAAAGAAAGAAAACGAAAAGCAACTTTGGAGCAAAGAAGATCTTTCTTCGTTCGCATGGTTTCTGATCCGGCCATTCAACCAGGATTCACCAAAACGCCCAATAAACCTGGGGTCAAATTAACAACTCAATTAACAGTCAACGAAGCAACTAGCTCAACGCCTAATAATCCGTCGTAGGTTTTTTCATCTGCTGAACGAAATATTTTTCGTTGATGTGAAAAGAGTGTGATGTACAGAAAATCGATGGAATGAGACAACTTTTATTGTTGTATTTTATTAAGTCATGAATAAAATAAGAATAAAATAATAATTTTAACATGAGCATCTTCAAATTAAGGAACTAAAGTATTTGATTAAAAAAAAAATTTTTTTTCAGACTTTCGTGGATCGCTTGGCCATTTGCGTACTTTATGCCGTCTCGAGATGCAGTTGATACAAGCGAATTGTCATTAAGGTAAAAATAGAAAAAATTTTACAATAATAAATAACGTGTTAAATTTTTGTTCTCTTATATCCTTTTACCAGTATGAACTTAGTTTATGAATTCCACTTTTCAATTTTTTTTTTCTGATATTTTGCATTTTTCTTACATGCATGTTTACGTCTACAATATGTGACGTGATTTGAGAAAAGATACCTTAGGGTACTGATCGTTTAGGCACATTATCTGTCTCAAGAGTATTAGAAAATAGGCCTTATCGATTTGTACCCTGAGGTATCTTTTCTCAAATCACGTCACATATATACGCAAAGTTTACGTAAACGTATTCAAATAATTTCATATACTTTTTTTATTGTTGAAAAATTTTTTTATGATTTTTTCCGCACTATTACAGGTCCAAGAGCCTTGAAAGTTATTCTACAAATCATAGAATGTTATGAGTATGTACACAACTACAACTACAGAATTGATGATTTTTGTTTTCATATTTTTTAACGAGCAAACGAGTTCAATTTTCAGTGTTTCACTTTCCTGTTTTTTGAAATGAATTAGTGCTCTTAAATTTCACGAAATTGAAATTGCATCCACTGAAAAACATCACGTTTTTTTTACGAAATCACGAGTGATTTTTTCATTTTGATTATTTATGTCGAGGAAAAAACCACAGAATTTATAAAAGAATTTATTTTCGAAAAAAATTGAGTTATGGATTTTAAAAGAAAATTCTTTTTATAGTCTATTTGCTTTTCAATGGGAACTTTTTTGATTTTTCTAAATCTTTTGACATACACGATCGTGCACTTTTTAAATCTAGCAGCTTTTCAATAATTCTTGATTTAGGTCAAAAACTCTTTCGAAGACAAGATTATTGTTATTTTTGAGTTAGTAAAATTAGAAAATTCGAGTTATATCTCATTTTGAGAACTTGCATAAAGTCATGTGTTATGTCGATTTCAGTAAGTACTTTTTGATAGTTTTAACAAAAATTTAATAATTGTTATTAGTACTTTTAAACAGCATTTTCTATAATTTGTATTTGTTTGATAAATTATATCCTTTTTTTGAATATTGCACAAAATAACTTATAATTCTGTCCCAAATTGTTGTTCATTTTTTTACTGATTAAACCCAAAAAGTTCAGGCTTAAAAATATTTACATCTGTCAGGCGCGTACGCAGAAAAATTTTTTTTGGGGGGGGGGGTTGTTGAATTCAATTTTCACTTCTGACAATAATTTTTGGAAGACTTAAAAAAATTCACAATTTTTCCAAATTTCGGGGGGGGGGGAGTTTCCACCCCCAAAACCCGCCCTGCGTACGCCCCTGACATCTGCTTTTTATTTATTTGTCACTGTCGTATTTGTAAATAAATAATTTGACCTTTTTTCACTTGGGAGCGCCAAAAATTAAGGGTTCATTAAAAAATTTCAAAATAAATTTTTCAAATTGTATTAACTATAAAATTTAGAGATTTTTTAGGTATTTTTATAGATTTTTAAATAGATTTGTACTATACTTCGTGTTTTTCAGATTTATTATTATTTGTTAGGAATTTGCAAGATTTCGAGTATTTTTGTGAATAGCTATATACATTTCTGGAATTCAATCACTAGAGTTCAAATTTTAATCGATTGCTAGTAATTTCATAGATTTCTGAGAAATTTGTTTGCATCAGTTTTGCAGTATGAGAAAGGGATGTATATGATAAATGAAATAAATGGGATCATTTATTTTAATAATTTAAAAAATTAAATAAAATTAAATGAAATTCCATATTCATAAAGATCTGTTATGTTTTACACATCTTGGAATTTTCTTTTGCAAAAACTCTTCTGAAGATTTATTTCTAAACATTATTTTTCATAATTTGTATTTGTCTAATTAATTACATCCTTTTTTTGATTTTTACATAAAATAACTAATAATCCTATCCCAAACTTTAATTCATTTTTTACTGATTTAACCCATGAAAATGCAGGCTTATAAATATTTACATCAACTTTTCATTTTTTCGTCAGTGTCGTATTTTCTAAATACATAATAACCTTTTTCACTGCTTCCAGAAGCGCCAAATATCAGAGGTTCATGAAAAGTTTTTAAATCAATTTTTCAAATTATATTCACGATAAAATTTAAAGAATTTCCAGGTATTTTCATAGATTTCTATTTAGACTTGTAGCATATCTTTGTTTTTTTAAAATTTTTTTAGTTTTTACAGATTTTGAAAGATTTTGATTATTTTTGTAGATGGTTGTATAGATTTCTGAAATTCGATCATTATATTTTAAATTTTAATCGATTGTTACTAGTTTCATAGATTTCTGGAAAAATTTCTTTGCATCGATTTTGTAGTATTAGAAAGGGATGTATCTCGCTTATTTGAATAAATAAAAAAAATTAAAATAAAATAAAATTTCATTCATATAGATTTTTCATGTTTTATACACATCTCAGAATTTTGTTTTTCTATAATTCTTCTGAAGATTTATTTTTTAATATTATTTTAACATTATTTTTCATACACTTTATTTGTCTAATTAATTACATCCTTTTTTTGATTTTTACATAAAATAACTAATAATCCTATTCCAAACTTTAATTCATTTTTTACTGATGTAACCCATGAAAATTCAGGCTTATAAATATTTACATCAACTTTTCATTTTTTCGTCAGTGTCGTATTTTCTAAATACATAATATCCTTTTTTCACTGTTTTCAGAAGCGCCAAATATGAGAGGTTCATGAAAAATTTTAAAATCAATTTTCCAAACTATACTCACTATAAAATTCAAAGAATTTCCAGGTATTTTTATAGATTTCTATTTAGATTTGTAGCATATCTTCATTTTTTTAAAGACTTTTCAAGATTTTGATTATTTTTGTAGATGGTTGTATAGATTTCTGAAATTCGATCATTATATTTCAAATTTTAATCGATTGTTACTAATTTCATAGATTTCTAGGAAAATTTCTTTGCATCGATTTTGTAGTATGAGAAATGGATGTATCTCGTTTATTTAAATAAATAAGAAAAAAATAATAATAAAATTTCATTCATATAGATTTTTTTATGTTTTATAGACATCTTAGAATTTTGCTTTTCGATAATTCTTCTGAAGATTTATTTTTTATACTGCTTTAACATTATTTTTATAATTTTTATTTGTCTAATTAATTACATCCTTTTTTTGATTTTTACATAAAAGAACTATAATAACCCTATCCCAAACGTTAATTCATTTTTTACTGATTCAACCCATGAAAATTTGGGCTTATGATTATTTTCATCAACTTTTCACTTATTCGTCACTGTCGTATTTTCTAAATACATAATTTAACCTTTTTTCACTGCTTTCGGGAGCGCGAAACATCAAAGGTTGGACTTTTTGAACTTTACGGAAAATTGCATAATTGGCAGATTTCGGCACCTGGACACGATGGTGCGCTTAAAACCAGGCGGAACCAACAGTCGGCGCGGAAGTAACGAAAATTATAGCCCCGAGCTCTCGCCGAATGTATCTCCGACTCGCGGCCGATCGCCCAACGGCCGCGCTTAATCGGTCGCGATCGACGATCGTAATTGGCCATTTGCGACGATACCGCGATCGCATTTTCTCGCCACGGAAATTCAATTTCAACCTCTCGATATTTATACTGTTTTCCCAGCTCTCTAAAATCACCAACAATTTATTCCATTTTCTCTCACCCCAGGAAAATTTTTTTCATACAGAGCTTTGATGAAAAAATTGGTATTTATGCAAAACATTTTCCGGGTTCGCATTATTAATTCTCATACACAAAAATGTAAGGAAAGTAATAGCACGATATCACCATAACAGTTTATTATAAAATATAAAAATGATTATTTGTTAATCCCACTAAGGAATTTTGTATATTTCGCTTATGAACGTGTTGTTTTTTTCTTCGCGGTTTAAAATAAAAAAAAAAATATTTGCGGGGATGGCGGAAATCACGATGATGACGATGTTTAAGAAATGTTGAATATTAATGTTATTGTCTGTTTATGTCAATCTTTTATTCGGATCTCAAATTGTCGAGTGAATCAATAAATGAAAGGAAAAAACAGAAAAATGAGTTTTCATTTAGCGGCTCAAATCCTGAATTTATGTTCTGACTGCAACTTTATTTTCCTGAATTAAATTTAAATGGATTCGAGTAGGCAAAAACCGCAAACTCAATTTCATTTAAATCGGAGAAAATTGAATTTTACGTTTTTCGCTACATGAAAACATCGAACTTTTTACCCTGAAATTAGAAAATTGCTCATCAAATGTCAAGTTTCTTGTTATCTATATATCGATGTAGATTGCGTGCTTCTGGCGCGTTGTTTCAATTAAAATCTCGATAGCATCACGGGCCTTTAGGCGCTTGACTTTTCGATTAAACGCGCTCAACTCGCCACCGCGATAGGATTGAATCGCCAAGTTTTAATTGAATAAACTGCTAATTTGTTCACTATTCTTCCGAGTATCGCGAATTCACACTTTTAAATTCAACAACACAAATATTGTAGAATATACTAAAAAGAACGGTCAAGAAAACGCCATTTCTCACTATATATTATTGCACGAAAAAAAAAGGATTTGCTGTTTCGACATAACTTGACAGAACGAATTTTTTTTGCAGCAGCTTTTTTGTAGCACAAATATTATGCAAAAAATTGCATTGCATATTAATTAACACCCAAATTTTCAATACTTTTCCCAGATCGTACTTACAACATGCATACTATTTGATTACAGTCCATTTTCCCGACTGGAAAATCCCGACAACCTTTTTCCCGAAGATAATTAAAATTCTTTTAGAAAAATAAACTTTTTTCGCAACAGACAATGAATCAGATCAACATTTTACAAAAATTTCATCAAAAATTTCGTAACTACGAAAAAATACTCAAAAACAACTAAACTGTCAAACAACGGTTGCTTGGAGATTATTATCTGCTCGTGAAGTTGCAGTAACAAAATCAAAATATACTGAGAAGGAAATCGAAATTGGAAGTGATTTAAGTTTCGAATGATTCGGTCTAATATTCACGATGTAACCGAGATTTCAAGTGACATACAAAATTTGAGAAAATTTTAGTGAAAATATTAGTGAAATTTACGATTTCACAGGAAAGAAAAAACAATCTTATTGATCTCAATTTTTGAATTAAGATATCATTAAGATACTATTAACGGTACAATAAACTTTTTATAACAAAAGTTAGTAAAATAAAATCATAATTAATTATGAAATATTTCATAATTCAAAAATAATATATATTAAATATACATGAAATTAAAGATATATATTTAATATTATAAATAATGAATATTATTTTAAATTTTATGATTGAGGGTCCGGATGCAATAACGACACTTGTGCTCGAAAACGCGTGGAAGTATTGTCCGCGCAGTGACGTTACGAGTCAAAATTAAAAGCCCGAATTCGGAAAAATGAAAAATACCACTCGGTAGCTTTTGAAAAATGAATGCATGTTTTCGTTAAATGAAATTAAATCTGATTTTTTTTTTAACGAAAAATCCATGTTTTGTAAACTTACAAAGCATTACTTACTTTTAACGTATCAACATAATTTTTGTTTACTTTTGTTCATAATCGCTTGTCATAATCATAAGTGTATTGTCGAAATTTTCGGATATTTTGAGCTCTCTAAAACTATTCTTCATATAAAAATCAACAGGTTGAACACAAACGCGCAGCGTGAAAAACGTTGTCGGGAAAAGTGACTGTCGGGAAAAAGGTCTGTCGGGATTTTGCAGTCGGGAAAGTGACCGGGAACCACACTATTTTGATATTCAAATTATTTTTTTTATATAAGATAAGATAAGGCTTATTAATTTATTTATTTTACACAAACCGTTTTCGCTAAAGTTTTTTTAAAAACGAAATTGCTGAATTGAATTTTAGACGATTCATTACAAGTTTTAGCTCAGATGTTCGTAAAAAAACTGTTTTTTAGTTTCATAGTCAAATTTCTGATTTTTTATTTAAATAACGAGTTGATCATAATAATACATCGATAATTATTTAATCATTCGAATCTATCAATATCTATAATTTGTACAAGTTAGACTTAAGTGGAATTAGTCAATAAATAGTCAGCCAGTGAAGTATATTTCAATAACAAGTCTTTCAATCAATAATTTTGTTTCTCTGAATGAGGCAAAAAGACTTAACAGTTTTTCGTAAAACTGGGATTGATTTTAATTACCTATAATAAATATTTTATTTATACTCATATGCTATTGTAAATTAATATTTTGCTAATTTAATTATTTCTTGTCAATAAAATGTATTTTTCAAGTAATTTACATCAAATAAATGTATTAGCTTGATTCAATTTAATGTATGGAATACGTTATTTTTAGTGGAAACATTTAAGTATAGACTATTAACATGCTCATTATTTTCAAAAAGATTATAGTTAATTTGCTGAGTATTATCAAAAGGTGAAAAAATTTTGCCGATAAGACATTTTTTATCGGCAAAGTCTGACAATAGCTATTGTTCGATTTTTTTATTGCATTTTTCATTTCTACTACGAGACACTCATAAATTGTTATCTTTTTTGAAAACTTTATGGACATGCTCGTTTGTAAAAATACACTCGTAATTTAACATATGTATTATATACATCATTTTTAATTTTTATTATTTTCAAATTTCATGGTTAATCGTTTTGATTGAATTTTGATCAATTGAAAAAGTAATCAACTAATAGTAAAATATTTCATTTATAGAACTTGAAAAATTTTTGGT
The DNA here is from genome assembly GCA_030522825.1 of Platygaster orseoliae. Lineage (NCBI taxonomy): Eukaryota > Metazoa > Arthropoda > Insecta > Hymenoptera > Platygastridae > Platygaster > Platygaster orseoliae. The sequence goes on from JAPYZL010162536.1 coordinate 14,985, forward strand.
TTATTATATTTCTATGGTATTTGTATTATATATTATATATTTATATTTTATTTTTATATTTTATACTCATTTTTGGTTACAGTAACCATTGATTTAGTAAAATATGAGCCAACCAAAGTTTTATTATTTAAATTGGTCATTGCGACCTAAGTATAAATCATAAAAATTGAGTATTAGTCGCTATAACACAAGTTTTGGTTGTCATAACCAAAGTTTTGGTTGTAGTACCCAAAACTTCGGTAGGTCTATATTTTACTAGAGCAATGGTTGCTGTAACCAAGCCATTTTTCTCCGTGTAGGGACGAATCGCAAAATTGTACCGGCATCGATTTCGCCTCGAAAGTTAGCGAATCTTTTCATCGGCTTCAGAATAGATCGCGGGGCGTATGAGAAAAGTACCAATGCCAGTGAGCGGTGACCTATCGCTCGTTCGGTGCGCTGCGAATGTGTGAAAAATACGAGCGTCTATTTATAAAATGAGGGGAACTTGCCCCGTGAGTCCAATCAATGCTGGAGGAATGATACCACGATCAGGCTATAAGTCCTGATAGTGTTTATGCACTTCGAGTGACGATAATGATTCTATCAACGAGACCCTTACCAAATTGACTGTTGAGTCTTGATCCCCATTTTTTCTCACTTGGAAACTAAAGTCTACACTGAGAAAGAAACATGGTGTAATTTGTACTATAGATATTGGAAAAATTAGTATACTCTAGGAAAATCTACAATGTTATCTTAATTTTTATAGATATGTACATGAAAAAACGATCCTTGGAGCCAATTCTTATTGATTAGAGGAGGATTAATTAAAAACGTACATCCTCTTTTAATCCTTTCCTTTTATTTTTCTTTAGCTTTCGACCCGGTTTACACCCATTTCTCCGAATCCGTTTCTCCGACGGGACAATACTCCGAAAGTACAAACTCCGAAAATATGAGAGAATCACAATCGTGAAAAAATCATTCAGTAACATGATTCGTAACATGATTTTTGAAAATTTTATTCCGAATTTAAAGCTGCTAATGCCTCAATTTAAAAAATAAAATTGTCAAAAATCATGTTACGAAACATGTTGCTGGAAATTTTAACATAAGATTTTTATATATTTTGTAGGAACCTTTTCTTTTTAATGATGAAATCTTCAATTTTTTATGTATTAAAAAAAAAGAAATGATATCGAAATATATTGAAGCATTTAATCATTTTCATAGATGATATCCTTTCTTTTCTTATCATTTTCACGAAAATATATTGAATATTGGAATATTGAGAAGTATGATCTAGTTAGAGTATTTCTTCTAATTGTTGAAAATTTCCACCAGTTTGGAATATTAATGATTAAGAATCAGGATAATTGTAATGAATTGACGAATTGTTTGAGGACTTCAAGAATAGAGAAAAATTAAATTTTTTAACATTCATAGAATTTATGGAATTCTAAAAATTTCTATGAATTTGTTTAATCAATACGAAGAATTTTTTTACATTCTTTTGATCAAGTCATTTTTGAAAGAAAAAAAAATTAATTCGGTACAGGGCCGGATTAACCAATAGACAGTTGCCTGGGGCCCCCGATTTTTCGGGGCCCCCAAAAAATGAAAAAATTTCTTCCTTGTGTGACAAATCTCCAAAAAAAAAAAAAAAAAGGTCACCAATTTCCAAAAACTCTGACACTGATAACCTACCCCCAGAAAAAAGGGCCCCCATATTGATAGTTGCCTGATTCGGTACATTGGAACCTTGAATATTTAAATAAAAATTTAACCATCACATTTTTTTTATATTTTGTAAGAACTTCCTTTTTTAAGGCTGAAATTTTCAATTTAAGAATCTTGAATATATTAAAAAAAAAGAAAATGATATTAAAATATAATAAAGCATTCAATTATTTTGGCAGATGATATCCTTTTTTTCTTATAATTTTCACGAACTTATTACGGCATATGAATAATCAACGTTTTTCTATCGAAGAAAAAGTCAAATGAACAAAAAACTAGATTAATTGTGATTTATTTTCAATCCTATAGACGTTAATTAATTTTATGCCACTATAATCTACATTATCTCCATTCATAATTAAATATTATTATGAAAAAATTTTTGGTTCAACCAGTAGAAAAAAATGAAGACTTGATTATTAAATCGATATTTTTTTGCAAAGTGATAATTACTTGTTGAAATATAATAATGATAACTTAGAAAACTTATCGTCTTTTTTTGAAAAATTGAAATTTTCGATAATCCTCACGACACACTAGAAATATTTTAATGCGCATGAATAAAAAAAATGTTTTATTTGGAAGGGGATGAAAATTACGGAGAAAAATCGGAAAATCGGAGAATAAGACCACTATTTTTAAAGAAAATTTATTGTTTTAATTGTTTAAAATTGTTCATGAGTTGTATAGTAAAACTATGAGTACAAATTAATTGTGTGTAGTTAGATCAACCCTTTTACCTTCAAATTAATCAAAAAAAAAATCATTCCGTAACATGATTCGGAAATAAAAATATTCGGAATTATGGTCATTCGGACAAATGGAATCGAAGAAATGGTTTCGGAGTTTTTGATTTCTGAGTATTATCTCGTCGGAGAAACGGATTCGGAGAAATGACCTGTAATCTTCGACCCTTATTTGGGTCCTCTTCAGGAACTTTAAACATAATGTTACTTATAATTTCTAAATCTTATACAACCAATATCTCATTTTTACGATAAAATATTTTAAAACCAGATTTAATATATCTACCTCAAAGTTTTCCCTTTCCCCTATAAATCCGTGATTTCCATGTCTATTAATACAAATCCATATATGCACATCTCTCCTCCCTTCCCTTCATCTTTACCCGCAATGTACGAAAGGGCTATGATTAAAGAAGGGTCGATATCAAAGCCACACTATCCTTAATCATCTAACAGGTTGGCTGATAAGTCCCCGGTCTGACACATAGATGGCGTCGCTAGTATTAAATGCATATTATTTTTATATAGTACCAACCTTCAAATG
>JAPYZL010162554.1:0-11705 GCA_030522825.1 Platygaster orseoliae
TACGAAGATCTTCATAGATCTATTTGTTGATCTCCGGTCATTTCCATGTATCTGCTGGTAGATCTATGAAGATCTTCATAGTGCTATTTGTCGATTAAGATCTACTCAGGTAGATCTACAGAGATGCTCGATTTGGGTACATCTCTATAGATCTACTTAAGTAGATCTACAGTAGATCTCATGTAGATATCTAAAGATCTACTCATTTTTACCAGGGAACCCTAATACTAGATACAAAAAAAATTTTTCTGCAACAGAATTAAACTTATAAATGTTTATCTAAAATGATGTGATAATAAAAGTTCAAGAAAAAGTTTCAACTCAGGGATTGATAAAGAAAAAACTAAAATTGATAGAATTGCTGAAAATCAATCATTTTTAAAATTTTATGTATCGAGTTTTGGGACTTAATATAGAAAACTATAAAACCACCAAAAAATATTTTGAATTATACAAATCTTAGAGGAACACTAAAAGTCAAGGAATTTCATAAAAAAACTGTTTTCTAAAAATTCTAATCGAATATCTATCTACGAATTTTAGAACTTAGTAAAAAAATTATAAAATAATGCATTGACATACAACAAATTAAGGAAAATACGAGGAAACGATACAAAATTTTATGAAAACTAATAAAATACAATAGATTTACAAATAACTTTTAATTTATGTATGTTCAATCTACATAAAAAATACTCGAACTTGATCAAAATTCGCATTCTAGATAGAGCATTGAAGTTTAGAAATCTTTGTCGCAATTTAAAAAAATACTAAAAAATTTAATGAAGTTCTTTGAATACTAAGAAAATGGCTACAGATGTTAAAAATCTTCCAAAACTTAAAAATTATGGTGAAAAAATTTTCTTAAAACTTCAAAAAATGTTAAATTCTAGAAATATGTACGACAAACTACGATCATATTAAAAAATTCTTTACTTTGGGTAAGTATTGTAAAATGCGTTGAAAAATTATTGCAAATCTTTGTAAAATGTAATTTTTTTTTTTAAAATCAGTGAAAATAACTGAAATATTTGAAATTTTTTATATTCAAGCATCGACTTCCAGATATCTACAGCAAGATTCATAGAAACGCTATATGTATATCTAAAAAAATACAAAAGATTTATAAAACTCAAGAATTATATCTTAGATGAAGTTTTTCCAAAAATCAATCTAAATTTTGATTCCAGAGCATCGAATTCTAGAAATCTTTGTAACAATCCACAAAAATAGTGGAAATCTAGAAAAATACTAAGAAATTTATCAAAGTTTTGTAAATACTAAAGACATACGCGAATAACTGAATCTTCTCAAAAATTACGTTGAGATAATTCTTTAAAAACTCTACAAAACTTTGAATTCTACAACTTGGAATTTCACAATTCTAAACAGAAAACCATAAAAATAGCAGAAATTTTTCGAACTGTTTAAATATTTTAGGAACACGAAGAAAGAGTAAAAAAAATCTAGATATAAGAGATTCTGTTTCCCAAAAAATTACTCCAAAAGTTGCATAAATTCGCAATCCCCAAATTCAAAAAACTTCAAAATCACACAACCAGATCGTCAGAAATGAAAAACTCCTCTCCAAAAATTTTTCTGTCTACAACCCTGATTGATTTTTATTCATAAAAATACCATGCAAATGTTACTCCTGAATAACTGTGGAAGCTTGGACAAAAAAAAATTTCAGCCTTCCACAACGTTCTGAATTTCGTACAACCGACAACTCGCATTAAGGGAACGTTAGGGCGTAACCTAGCCTGGATTAATGCGCAGTGCATTAAGATTCATTGAGTGGGCATTAAATGCGCGAAACGTGACGTAATAATGAAGCATATGCTAATGAGATAAGCTCGTTTCTCGGGAGATATAACAGGCGCTTACCACATTTTCCTCGAAAAGCCACCGTGATGTTGGCGCCCTGTGTGCAAGCGAGTTTGTTCATCTCACAGAGACTCGAGTAATCGATCCCGTCCACGCCACATACGGGGACAGAATCGTGGTCTCCTGTATTCGGGCACGACTTTGTGCACTCGCATCTCGCTTTCGACCCGTTTCCTTCTCGCACGCATTGCGATCCCAGCGTACAGTTCAAGTCTTCGCAGGGATCCTTAACTCCTGAAACACGAAATAAGAGGAAATATAAGTCAAAACTTGTTCCAGTGTTTTTTTGTTCATCAAAATTCTTCTTTTTTCGTGCACGATTGATGAATGAATTGAACTGATGAATATTACACAGTTCAGTTTACACGGAAACCTCGTTTATAATGATGTACATTTTTGTGCATGTTTCGAAGACGAGAAAATTCTCTCCATTCTGCTTATATTTGATTTTGTGGACTTTCATCCATATTGAATCAAAACTCAAATACGAATGCTCCTTTTTACATTATATAATTCATCTTTCGGATAAAAACCTGCAGTCTCAGTTATTTTTTTATTTTGGGAACGTTGATTAAAATATCAGGTAGAAGTTAAGTAATATCTAAAAGTAATCAAATTTTACATTTAGTCATTGAAAGAAAAAAGAATATTATAGAAACCATTTTACCTGAAAAATCTAATTACACGCTTCAATATTCATAAAAGCAGATCATTTGTTCATGAATAAAACGTTCCTGCAGCCAACAGGTGTCAATTTTCGTTTTAATAATCGAAAACAAATCGAGTATCGAGTAGTATGAAATTTGGGTTCTTTGATTTCTAGATTCTACACATAGTTTCAAGATAAACATATTTGATAATAAGTAAAAATCTAAAAAACCTTAAGAAAATTCTCTCGTTACGTTCTTGAAATCTCCGATTCTAGGAAAAAACGAATTACCAGCTTTCTGTTTTTAGTTTCTAAAACGTTTTACGCAAGGTATATAAAAAAGCTGAACCCGAAATGAATTGCGCGTTCGTAAAATCGCGTACACTGTAAACCTCGTTACTCCGGATGAACCTTTTACTCGGTCCACGCAATAAAACGAGATTAACTCCATAACGCAATTTTCGTAACGAAATATAGCTCTAAAACAGAACGTTGCGTATGCTGAAAAGTTCATGAAGTTTTAAAATTCATTGTCATTCGAGCGTGCCTTTCGAATGCAAATCCGCACTTGGGGGTACCTTTTGGGAAAGTGTAGCAAGCCCGCGTTACAGTAATGCCAGCGAAAGCGACCAATAATAGAGATCGAAATTTCATTATTCAAGGCTCCGTTTTTCCCGGTGTTTCTTCGTCTGGAAAAATGGTAGCTATCATAAATGCGCTCTCCAATAAGCGCTGGCAACGTCGATGCTCGTCGACGGAAGTCAATAAATTCGGAAATAGACACTGAAGAGACGAGTAATCCGGGATGCGACAAGACTTGATAAATATATTGCATTGATGTTGATTTCAGGAACATTTTAGCTCCGATCAAAAATGTACGAAAATTGATATTTACGGAGATTTTCGTTCAATATAATATTTATTAGAAAAGTAAAAAGCAAATTGAAGATCTCAATTTGTCAGAAACTGAGTGACATGATTTTTTTAATTTTGTGTACAATTTTGACTGCAAGGAAATTTTTACAGTCTTGTAGTTTTGATGTTGGATCACTAAATTTTTTTAGAATCACTAATTTTTAACGATTTTGACAGTTTCCGAAGTTTCGCAAAGTTTTAGAGATTTTATAGTTGACATGTTTGTAACGTGTCATTCCGAATCACTGTTTTTTAAAAAATCTTTTCGCATTTTTATAATAAATCTTGTAGGTTGCAAGTGTCATATTCATATGACATTCCCAACGAGAGCACTGGTGAAATTGAAGGTTATTTTGGAGGTGAGGAGGAGGAGATTGTGGAATAATAATATATTCAAATACAAGTCAAGACGTATAATTTGAATGGAAATCACAACTGTGAAACTTCCCTTTTGTATACGTTCTTGTAAGAATGATAATATAATTTTTTCTTGTATGATGATTTATTTATGCTTTTTTACTTTTAATTCCAAATTCCTATCTTAATTTTAAAAATTATCGAAGAACTCGATATAGTTTTTTTTATTTCATTTTTTCTGCAGTTTTACCTGATTTTCAAAATATCTTGCGATTACATCGAATTTTCGAAATTTTCGAGAATCTTTGATTTCTTAAATTTTCGGAAATTCTTGAAAATCTAAGATTTTTGCACTTTGTTTTTTTTTGTTTTTTTTTTTTTCACTAAAAGATCTTTACAGAATTCATGAAATAAACTGATCATTGTTTCAAGTAAAAATAAATAAAAGTTATGTTAATAAGTAATAAATAATTCAGATAAAAAACATAAAAATGTGTTTAAATGAAAATTTAATGATCATTAAAATACATGAAATTATTTATGAAAAATACAATGTACTAACTGAAATTTAGAGGGCATAAAAAAAAGTTACTTGTATGCTCTCGAAGTTGAAAAAATTCAGGAGTCGAATTTTATCGACTCAAAAATAAAAACAATCATGGTTTCAGAATAATTTTTCTTTTAAAAAATTCTACTTATGAATGATCGGCTAGAAAAACAGGGAAATTAAAAATGAAGAAAATTTTTCCGACCCAGTGGTAAACAAAGAAAGATTTTCATGTGTAAACATACTAAACATCTAAAAAACTTTGAATTCTGAGCATTGAAATCTAAGAAAGTACAATAAAATCCAAGAAAATATAGTTTCTGAAAAAACAATTTAGATACCTAAAATCTCAGAAACTATCAACATCATAGCATCAAGTTCTAGAAATCTAGTGAGAAATCCATCGAAATTCTAAAAATCTATAAAAATACCAGAAAGTACTACGAAATTGAAACTAACGAAAAATTCCAAATTCTATAAATTCTAAAAAAATACTCGAAACATGTATATAATTTTTTTTTAATTTCTAAAATTATCAGAAACGTTTAGAACTCTGATACCTTAAGAGGGTCTCCTTATCCAGAACCAAGAAAAAAGGTACTTTTTCCTAATTTTTTTGGAGTAGAAAATAAAAACGCAGGACAACGATTTTTTGTATATTTTTAGTTTTTTATTTAAAAACAACGAAAAATTTTGGAGTAATCGAAGTTTTCTCAAAACCACATTTTTCAAAATTGCGTGCACGATTTAAAAGGAACTATTCAAGTTATTACTATCAACTTTTTTTTATTTTTAGATAATTAAAATGCGCATATAGTGAACCTCTAATTTGCAAAATACAACACTTATTTTCATTATATATAACGCATTTTAAACAAAAAAAGGGCGAAAAATTCGATTTTTTTGAAAAGTGACTCAAAAAATCAATTTAAAAAATTTTTCTTTACAATTTTTTAGGTTCACTATATGCGCATGACTCTTCTGATTAAAAAAATATATTATGTGTATGTTTCAAATAAAAACTGTGGATAATATCGTGCACGCAAATTCACTTGTCCGTGGCGAGACGCTGCGTGGGATATTCGATTAATCCGAAATTTTTCGTTGTTTTCAAATAAAAAAAATTGTTTTCGAAAGTTCAGATGTGTAACTAAAAATATACGAAAAATCGTTGTCCTGCGTTTTTATTTTCTGCCTCAAAAAAAAATTAGTAAAAAGTACCTTTTTTCTTGGTTCTGGATAAGGAGACCCCCTTAAGTTTGAAATTCAAAGAATATCTACCTAGATTAATTTAATAAAAAAACGATAAATTTACATGAATATGATACTAAAAATTTTTTCTATTTTCATCCCTTGAGCGTTGAATTATAGAAATCTATATAGTAATCCATAATAAAATCAGAATATTTTTCAAGTTCCATTAATACTGAGAAAACTTAAAAAATATCAAAAATATCATAAATATATGAAAAAGTAAACGACAGTGATTTGAAAATATTAAAATTCTGATTTAATGATTGGAACACATGTAAAAGATAACTCATAAAAATGGAAAACGCACAACTTTGAACACAATTGAATATATGTATAAGTTGAAAACTCACGAAATTCGAAAAAATTAAAAAATCGTCGATGATTCAAAATTAAAAAATTCAGATTGAAATACATTTTTCAATAAACCCCTCCCAAAAATTTTCCCTGCCTACGCCCTTGGTTCCAACAAATGGCATTTCCGACTTTGTTGGAAAATTGCTTAAGCATCAAATTGAAACCAAAAATAAAACTCGTCATTTGACCTTCGTAAATTCTTTATATCTTCAAAAAAACATTGAATCTCACAATTAAAAAATAACAAAAAAACTGCCTAACAAACTTCCACCCCGTTCATCGAATACGACGACCTCAATAAAAGCCCGAGAATTTCATAACTTCGCCACAGATTTCCATGAAAATCGTGCTTGCGGGGAATGAATTCTTGATTTCCACGACTCTTCCACGAATCAATACCGATGATCACGATATTGATTGAATTTCGCAATTACCCCTACATGTCGCAGTTATGCGGACAGCCCTTCTCGGATTATTCGCGAAACGCCGAGTCCGTTGAGGAATGAGCGGAGCGAGGGAATGGGGAGTCTCGTTGTGGTCTTGGAGGAAGAGGCGTGACGGGCTGCACGAGCCGAGGGTGGAATGGCAGAGCTGCGTTGCATGTACAGGGATATTCGTGAGGAAAGCAAGGTTGCAAGAGTTGACTTGAGCGCGAAACGGTCAGGTCAGGCGAAAGAATAATTAGTAGCAGTCGAGAACGTCGGGCTGAGGCTAACCGCCTTGCGGAGTCGGAGTCAGTGGTAAGGTAGATTAGCGGTCGGACGTAACCATTAAGTGGCCCAGTAGCTCCAGGGAAATACGATTCGTTACGACTCGAATGATCGCTTCGCACTGAGAAAAATTTTGAGGAAATTCAGCGGAACGATATTGTTCATTTTTAGTGAGAGCTTATACCCCGGCGCTCTCCAGAACACTTAAGAGACATTTTACAGGTGTTTTGTGCAAAAAACAGACCTTAGTATATTTGAGTTTCTTAGCGAAATCAATAATGGAATAAACAATATTCGTTAAAAATAATTACAATTGGGGGATTTTTTCGATTTTTCATAATCCAAACTTGCCTAACACTCTAGGAAACTATTTTGAGATCTTTCAGGTATTGTTTATGACGTGTTAATTTAAATAGATTTTCTTTTAAAACAGAAGATTATAATCAAAAATTTCAAATCAAAAAGATCGAATTTGAAAGTTTCAGAAATCCAAAAAATCCAATTTTCGATAATTTTATTCTTTCAGAAATTTCGAAAAATTTCAAGATCGTTGTAAATTATAGACATTTTAAATGTATTTTAGTTTTCTAATTGAAGATATCTGAAAAGTTTAGATTTTCTATTTTTTCGAAATTCGAGTTTTGAAAAATAATAAACTGTATAAGAATTCCCGAAGTATCATTATTGTCGAAATTCTTCAAGATGTTAAAAATTTTCAACATTTTCGTTTTTCCGGAGTTTTAGAATTATATAAACCCAAAAATTTGAGTTTTGAAATTTCCTAAAATTCTATTATCTCTAAAATTTCTTAAATTCCCCAAATTTTAGTTTTGATATTTTCAATTGAAATTTGAAATAAAATTTAAAGAAAGCAAAATTAAGAGTAGATTGTCAATGATCAGTAAAAAAATTGAAAATTCATCAAAATTTCTAAATTCGAAAAATCAAATTTGGAAGTTCAAAAATCAAAAAATTTCAAGTTTTTTTTTCGAAAAGTTTAACAGTTCATGAATTTTCGAAGTTTTTATTCTGAAATTTAAATTTACATCGCAGTTCAAAATTTAAAAAATTAAAATTGACAAGAGTTTATAATTAGAAATCGGAGTAAATTATAAATTTATCAAAAACTTTTATTTGAGAAAAATTGAATCTGAAAGTTTCAGGAATCCAAAAAATTTTTAGTTTATGGATTTTCGATACGTTCATTCATTTAGAAATTTTGAAAAATTTCAAGATCGTTGTAAATTACAGACACTTTTAATGTATTTCAGTTTTTTAATTGAAGATATCCGAAAAAATTGGATTTTCTTTTTTTTTGAAATTCAAGTTTTGAAAAATAAAAAACTGTATAAGGATTTCCGAAATATCATTATTTTCGAGATTCTTCAAGATATCAAAAATTCTCAACATTTTCGTTTTTCCTGAGTTTTAGAATTATATAAACACAAAAATTGAAGTTTTAAAATTTCTTGAAATTCTATTATTTCGAAAAATTCTCCAATTCCCCAAGTTTTTATTTTGATATTTTTAATTGAAATTTGAAATAAAATTTAAAAAAAGCAGAATTAACAGTATAATATAAATTATCAGTAAAAAAATTGAAAATCCATCAAAAATTCTAAATTCGAAAAATCAAATTCGAAAGTTTAATAATCCAAAAATTTGAAGTTTTTTGTTTTTCGAAAAGTTCAACATTTCATGAATTTTCGAAGATTTTATTCTGAAATTTAAATTTACATCACAGTTCAAAATTTAAAAAATTAAAATTGACAGTGAATCTTTAATTAGAAAATGGAGTAAATTATAAATTTATCGATAATTTTTATTTGAGAAAAATCGAATCTAAAAGTTTTAGAAATCCAAACATTTTCAAAGGTTTTAAATGTTCATAAATTTTATTAAGTTAGAAAAATTTCAAAATTGTTGAAAATTATCGACATATTCAATCTACTTCAGATTGAAAAATGGAAATATCTGGAAATTTCAAGAATTTTAATTTTTCATAATTCAAGTTTCGAAAAATTGAAAACTTTGTAAAGATTTTGTCAAAGTTTTATAATTTTCAAAATACTCGAAGTTACCAAAAATTCTGAACATTTGCGAGAATGAAAATTTAAAATGTTAGAAATGCAAAAACAATAAGTTTTCAAATTTCTTAAAATTCCATTTTCTCCAATATTTCTAAAAGTTTCCTAGTTGTCGAAAATGTGTAGTATTTTTGATGTTTTAAAAATTCAAAAATTTTTCCATCATACAAAATTGTCCAAAGTACACTTATTTTTTACATTTTTGAATTTCGTAAAATCTTGGAAATCAATGAAGATTACAAATAAGATTCTTGAGTAATACGACTTACAATAAGGGTAATATATAAATTGCATATTTGTGTAATTCTTTCATTACTATGTCTCATTTAAAGCGATTTCTCTTACGAATTTTTTTTTCGCATAAAACACCTGTAAAAGGTACCGCAAATTACGGGCTCACTTACAGGTTCTGAAAAGTGACAGCTAAAAAAATTGTTGTTAATCTAAAACCTAATTCTTTCAAAATATTCTCAGAACCTTCATAATCACTAGCACACTTCTCTCGTTTACAACTCCAACTTCTTACCTGAACCTTCATTACTCCAAATAAAGTACATAAATTACTCCAAGTACGACCCAAACCATCATCGCAACATGGCTGACGCGCGATAATGAATTATGCCAAAGCAGCGCCAGCGCCAAAGTGGTCGGCGGTTGTAAAAAAGCCCCGAAATGGGTGATTAATCGTAACATCGCAGCAGTCACCCAACACCAGAAAAATGACAAATAGAAAAAATGCCCGCAGCCGCAAAATCTTTCCGTCATTACTCGCGACTCGGACGAGAAAATAATAATTCACCCCTTACAACCCCCCTCCCCCCCTGACCACCACCACCACCCCCCGCCGAGACGTTTTAATCATCGTGGATTGCACCGGGAATATAATGGAACGCGAAAAGTCACGATCACGCGGTTTTATTTCGCAATCAGTCGTGGCTCTCGCGGCGTTTTTCCCGCGTTTTCGAATCGCGTTAAAGGACATCGTTAAAACGCGCTCGTTGGACGGCTTTAACGTCCCCGCGATAAGAAGTACCTGCCTAATTTACGATTTTCGTATTAACTTTATTGGCGGGATTTACATTTACAAGCGATTAGCCGAGTTCCCACAAATTGCGGGATAATTGACGACGTAAAAAAGATATTTATCGCGGTTACGTCTCGCGTTACGCGACAAATGCAAGTTGGGAAAGGTTCGTGGCATGTAAACGTTGTTTTTCTTGCAAAGAAAAACAAATTGTCGATGGAATCGAGGTAGACGGAAGTTTTTGTTGTTTGTTTTTCTTTATTTGACATTGGGTTGAAGAAATAATAAATAGTGTTAACGAAAAAATTATATATAGTACTATTATTTCAATTTCAAAGAGCTAAAAAAAGTCTAAGCGTCATCAAAAAATTGTAATGACCAGGGCTAGTCAAAATATTTACGAAAAATCCAGAAATAAATAGAAATTATAGAAATAATTAATACAAATAATAAATAATAATATAAATATTGATTGTAATTATATTATTTTATTATATTTTCATATTTATTCATAATATTATTATTACTGTAATTATTTATCTTAAATATAATAATAAAAAAAAATTAATAAATATTTTAGTTAGCCCTAACAGTGACCTAGAATCAACTAGAGAAATCTCAAAGAAATTACTTTCAAGTCTTTACCACTCAGGTACAACAAACATTCATGAATTTTCAAATACCTTCGACACTTGCTTTTCACCTCGTAACTTGGCAGTATGACTTTCCATACCGCATGAATTACACCGTCATCAAACATTATCGCACACGTGATATTCGCGATAAAACACAAGTCCGCGTTTATCGATCCGGGGCACGACATTTGAAACTTCCTCGCACTTTCAAGACCCGGAAGTCTTCCAGCAAAGTCTTGTATTTCGCGATGTAATTCAAGCTCGTTAAGGACGGAATTTCGCGCGGAAATAATTATAAAAATGAGGACACGAGACAATCGTCAATTACTCTCTTATTCAGAGCTGCGAATTCATGAATAATTACCATCGTTTGTAATTCGCGTCATTTTCGACGTGCTCATTCGAAACAGCAATTTTCAGTTTCGTTCTCGAGGAGAGTTCTTGACTTTATTGTTGAGTAACAAATTAGTGGACATTAGAGTCTTATTATTTAAGTAACTTTGTATTAGATTTCATCTTTAGCTTCAGCAGAATTTTTGTTGTAGAAGAATGTACATGAGAAGTTGTTTTTTTATCATTCTATCAACAAATCTATAATATCTATATTATAAAAATAAAATGTATGCCAATTTTGATACGTTGAAAATGGATGCTGATCGTAAATCGGGAAGGGACGACGTGTCGAATAAGCTTCGTTAGGATGGGACATAGAATGACGTCAGGTAAATGTTGGACGAGAAATGCAGAAGTGGCCATTTGCGGGAATCACCGGGGAAGATGAGGGTTCGCCGTGCCAGTCAAGTTTCGAATGTCGAGCACGTCTTTTCCTCGGCACATCGGGACTGCCTGAATTTCCCGGCGCTTATCTCGTGACTCGCTCGTGACTCGAGATATTACATGGAAAAATGATAAACTAAGTTCTGAAATAGTAATTTATTCTAATTCCTGAGAGCATTGTTTACATGCTAACTGAAACCGTTGACATTATTTCTTAACTTTTAAACCGTACATGAACAAAACAGTTTTTTTCTAAACTTTTTGGCATTTTTTGTGATACTTCAATGTTTTAGCAATAAACGAGCATTATGAATGTCTATTTAGTTTTTAAAATTCGATACTCTTGGAATCAAATTGGAAAAATATTTTATAGTTTTATGGACTCTTAATACAATAAAATTATGATTTCATGGATTTTAGGTATTTCAAAGATATCAAGAAATTTTCATATTGCATGTAATTTATAAACTTTCATTTATTAAATGGTATTTTCAACAATTTTCAAAGTT
>JAPYZL010162559.1:0-20389 GCA_030522825.1 Platygaster orseoliae
ACTTATATCTTTAAATCGGACAAAATATACAGTTATGTAACTTTTTTTGGTAAATAAAAATACTTCGTAAGCAAATACACAACAAAAATGTGGGATTTTAGATTTTTTTTGGTTGAGTATAATAATTTGGCCAGGGACTGTATATATATTACAATATAGTTTTTTGACGATCGATTGAATCGAGCTGGTAGTATCAAGTAAATATCATTATTCCAATTGTCGTATGCTCGTAAAAAAATTCAACCAAAAAATAGGTGTCACATTCTCGTATAGTTAAGAGTAAAATAAAATTATCTTACAATTTGTACAGTCGATACTGAGAACTAGTTACATCGAGTTTTGCCACAAAAATGCAGATTATTCAGATACAACCATTTACTATTTTTCGTTTAGAAATATTTCCCATGTTCCCAAAATTATGAAAAATGCAATCCTGCGCGACACTGCGATACTTTCATTGGTAATTAATTAGTAGGAAACATCAAATTCTTATAGATTTGATCTCCGGAATGATGCTGCGGTTTTGAAATGAGGGTTAAATTTAAAGTATGGAAAATTTGCCAACATTTTGTTTTTGCCGTTGGACGAAATGAAATTTGAATATTTTTCAAATTTTCGGATTTGGGAATAAAGGATTTGAATTATTCAACTTATTTCATTTTGTTTATCAATTTTAACTGAATCGTAAACATTACAATAAAAAAACAAAAATAAAACAAATCAAGGAACTTCAGGTTTCAAATTTGAAACTTACATTCCAGGAATTTAAAGAATATTGTAAAATATTTAATATAACTATTCAAATTTCATTATTACATGACAGACACAATTTAGAATTGTATTCAGCATTTCAAATAAGAAACTGCATGTCAAAAAACCTGGCATTAGCAGTTGTTCAATTGATAGTCAAATCAAGTTTGCAAAGTAAAGAATCCGAAAATTTAAAAACTCTCAGCCTTGAAAACTCGGTATTTTAAATTTTGTATAAACATGGTTCCGAAAATTCACAATGTTACAACTTTACTTTAAACAACAAACATATACGTATCGCTAAACTTAGTTTGAAAACTTCATGTGTCTGCGAGTAAGAAAATAAAATGCACTTCTAGGCAGGCAAAACATTGTGATTCGGGTATCTGTAATGGCAAATGCGAGCATTTGTAAGTACATTATTTACATTTTTCAAAAATTTCCATAACTGCAGTGAAAGTCTTTGCAATAAAAAATCGATCAACGGGAATTTCTGCTGATTAAAAATTCGCATCAAGCTGAAACAAGTCGCAGAGACTTAATTATAGAAATATGTTTCACCATGCAGATGTAATGAATCTTTTTTTTTTTTTTTTTTTTGAATGATGATGCTAAAACACCGGCCATGATTATTACTCGCTATCTTTGTCGCTCCCATTGATGTTTGCAGCATCATTGGCAATACTCTGTTCCAGCAGAGGAGGTGTTTTAATTCCGTCAGTTTTTGGAATAAAAGTTGTAAACTCATTGCTATCGTAGTCCAGATACTCGATAGTGTTTAGGAAATTTTTTCCCGAAAAACCACCCACAGCGTACAACCTGTAAACAATGAAAAGTATGATATATCGAAATATTTATATTTTCTTTATTCGCCTCAGCCTATTTGGCTCAGAGACCATTTTCTACATCCTTTCTTTTTAATACCTATCACAGCCCCTTCTGTTCACCCCCTCACCTCCCCTCTTAAAATACATAAATCAAAAGCAGTGGCGTAGCAAGAATTTTGGCGCCTGGGGCATGATGGAGAAAATCCCCCCCCCCGCCAAAGGAAATTATCTTTAAGAAAAATCAATGGCATTCATTTTGGATAATGTTTTTGACATTAAAGTGTCTCCAAATTCCAAATAAAACACATTAGAGTGTCTGGGAGTTTCAAACAAGATATTTCATGAAGTGTCTTGGAAATTGAAAATATCTTGAAAATTTTTAAAAAACACTTTAAAAAGTGTCTTAGACACTTAAAAGTGTATAAGAGTTCCAGAAAAGATACTTTTAAAGAACTTTAAATTCAAAATAAGACTTCAAGGATGGTCTTTTAAATTTTTATAATACACTTAAAGTAGTGTCTTAGACGTTTAAAAGTGTTTTCGAATTTTAATAAAACTCCTCGAACAGCGTCTTGGACATTTAAAAGTTTTTTAAAATTCCGAGTAAGACACATTGGAGTGTCTTACAATTTCAAATAAGAGACTTTACGAAGTATCTCAGATATTCGAGAGTGTCTTAAAATTCCGAATGAGACGCTTCTGAGTGTCTTAGAACTTCGAGTAAGACATTTTGTAAAGTGTCTTAGAAATGTGAAAAGCGTGTTACAGTTCCAAAAAAGATACGTCATAAGATCTTTGAACTTTAATAAGACAATTCAAGAAGTGTCTAGAAATTTGTAACAAATCACTTCAAGAATTAGCGTGTCAGACGTTTGAAAGTGTCTTAGAATTTTCTTGAAACACCTTTAAAAGTGTTTTGGACATTGAAAAGTGTCTTCGAATTCCGAACAAGACACATTGGAGTGTCTTGGAATTTCAAATAAGATACTTCAAGAAGTGTCTTGGAAATTAAAAATATCTTCAACATTTTTATAAAACACTTTAACAAGTGTCTTAGACACTTGAAAGTGTATTAGAGTTCCAGAAAAGATACTATCCAAGAACTTTAAATTCAAAATAAGACTTCAAGGATTGTCTTTAAATTTCTTATAAATCACTTCAAGTAGTATCTTAGACATTTAAAAGTGTCTCGAAATTCCGAATAAGACACATTGGAGTGTCTTATAATTTCAAATAAGAGACATTATGAAGTATCTCAGAAATTCGAGAGTGTCTTAAAATTCCAAATGAGACGCTTCTGAGTATCTAAGATTTTCGAATAAGACATTTTGTAAAGTGTCTTAGAAATGTCTGAATATCTTTGGATGTCCAAAGACACTTTGAAAAGTGTCTTACAATTCCAGAAAAGATACTTCAGAAGATCTTTAATTTTAATGAGACAATACAAGAAGTGTCTACAAATTTGTAATAAATCACTTTAAGAATTAGTGTGTCAGACGTTTGAAAGTGTCTGAGAATTTTCTTAAATATAAATATAAAGTGTCTTGAATACTAAAAAGTGTCTCATAATTTGGTATAACAAACATAAATGTGTTTTAGAGTTTCTAGTGAAATACTTTAAGAATTGTATTGACATTCGATAGGGTCTTAGAATCCTAGATAAGACACTTTGAAGTGTCGTAGCATTTCGAACAAGACATTTTTGAGTGTCTTGGAATTTCAAATAAGGCATTCCAAGAAGTGTCTTAAGCATTTATGAATAACTTGGAACTTCGAAAAAGACAGTTTAAGAAGTGTCTTATACATTTGAAAATTTCTGAGAATCCCGGGAAATATACTTTCAAATGTCTTTAAATTTCAAAATGCACACTTCGAGGATTGTTTAAAATTTTTGCATTTATCACTCAAAGAAGTGACTTAGACGTTTGCAAGTGTCTTAGAATTTACATAAAAAATCTTAAAAAGTGTTTTGGACATTGAAAAGTGTCTTCGAATTCCGGATAAAGCACATTGAAATTTCTTAGAATTTCAAATATGTCACTTCAAGAAGTATCTTGGACATTCGAAGTCAGAAGTAGTGATTCTCTTTTTTTTTTTCTTCGGAGAAAATCGACGATTCAGGTGAAAATTTTCATCCCATTTCGCGCGCTTTTGGAAAATTAGTCACGCTCGAAAAACAGATAGATTTGCGCTAATGGACGGTAACTGATTTGCTGCTCCTTTTATCTGCCCCCTTCGCCCCTCCCTTACTACGCCACTGATCAAAAGACTACATCAAATAACACATCACAAAGTATTTATATTTTTTTATAAATTTTTTTTTTTTTGAATTACTACAAGAATGGGCTCAGTGAAACTTCAGTTTTAGCATTTACAGTAATTTCTCAAAGTTAATATCTCAAATACCAACCTGTTTCCCACAACGCAAACCGCGACATTAGCCCTTGGTGTTGACAAATTAGGCCCTGGGATCCAAGCTTGCTCTTGGGGATCAAACATTTCAGTGCTGGTCAGGCTCTGACCTGAGGAACCACCGACGGCGTAAAGCTTGCCGTTGAACTCGATTAAACCACATCCTCGCCGAGGTGTAATGAGTGGCGGCCCGCTGGCCCAAGTATCGCTCTCAGGATCGTAAACCTCGGTCGAGTTCAAGCAGTTCCAAGCATCGCAACCACCGACTGCCCAGACTTTGCCCTGGAACGCGCAGACTCCAGCCTGGTAGCGACCAATCTTCAAGGCCTCGATGCTCTTCCACACGCCGATAGCTGGATCGAAGATGTCGCACTGCTTTATTCCGGTCTGAAAGAAAAAAAATTAAAGAAAAGTTATGAAATTTTCTATCAAGATTTGAAACCCAAATCACCAGTATCAGTTATTATATGTACATTGATATTTTTTAATGGTGTACGAGATTTAAAATAGCTTCCATCACATAGTTATTTTTTCTTTAACGTTAGGGTAAAATTGAAATTAGTTAATAACTTTAATTACTTTTTATTATTTAATGAATGAAAATGCTGTGAAATTCTTGTTTTTTTTTTTTTTTTTTTTTTTTTTTTTTTTTTTTTTTTTTTTTTTTTTTTTTTTTTTTTTTTTTTTTTTTTTTTTTTTTTTTTTTTTTTTTGATGCAGTATATGTAGAATTTTACTTATTTTTTTTAAGAGCATTTAAAAAAAAAAGTAAGTAGGCAATTAAATTTTTAGCAGTATATTTTGAAGTATTGTAAGTTTGCCAGATTGGTAGCTATAATAATGTTTCGAAAACCTCATTACATTGTGAATCTAAATTAACAATATCTACATTTCAAACATTTTATTTAATCTTTACTATGGTATAAAAAAAAACTATTTTCGTGCCTGGGTGCACGATTTTGAAAGATTTATAGATTATAAACAATTTATAAAAATCTAAACACATTGAAAATTTTTCGATTTCTGAAAATTTCAGACTTGATTTTTATTAATTAAAAATTGTTGATAAATTTATGATTTTCTCAAATTTGAAATTATTGATTCATTTTCAATTTTTATTTTCAAAATGTTGAATTTTTGTAGTAATTTAAAATTCAGAATAGAAAATTCGAAAATTCTTGAAATGATAAAATTTTTGAAAACAAAGAACTTCTAAAATATTTGAATTTTAAAAGTTCCAAATTTGATTTATCGAATTTTTGCTGAATTTTCTAATTTTTTTACTGAAAATTGATGATCAACTGTTAATCGTGATTTTTCAAATTTTTGATTCAAAATATCAAAATAAAAACTTGAGAAATTTTAGATTGCATAGAATGCAATTAAGACAAAGATTAAAAAAATTTTTAAATAAGAAAATTAGCATGAGTCGATCTCAAGCAATAATAATTATACTATCTCAAAAAAAAATCAACTCAAAGATTTAATGCCTTTTAGAATATTTTAAAATTTACAACATTCATAAAAAGTTTGGAAAATTTTCGTGAATTGAAAAATTTCAAAGTTTCCACGTATTTGCAATCTGGAGTACATTAAATATGTCAGTAATTTTCAACGATTTTAAAATTTTGAAAGATTTATAGAATATTGAAATTGATGAATATCTATCAACTTTGAAAATTTATGGATTGTTAGGTTTCAAACTTTCAAATTGGATTTTTCGCAATTTAAAATTTGTGATAAATTTATAATTTTCTGCAATTTTTAATTATTAATTCATTTTCGATTGGTATTTTTTAAATGTTGAATTTTGATGCAAATTAAAAATTCAGAATAGAAAATTGAAAAATTCTTTAAATAATAAAATTTTGGAAAAACAAAGTAATTTTGAAGTACGTATTTGGAGTTTAGAAGTTCCAAATGTGATTTTTCAAATTTTTAATTTTTTAAAATATATTTTAAATAATTTAAATATATTTCAATATTTAATATTAAATAATTTAAGTAATAATAATAGCAATAATAATAATAATAATAATAATAATAATAATAATAATAATAATAATAATAATAATAATAATAAACTTACGAATTTCCATATTTCTGAAACCTTCAAATTTGATTTTTCTCAATTTAAAATTTTTTATTAATTTATAATTTTCTCCAATTTTTAATTTTTAATTTATTTTCGATTTTAATTTTTTTAATTTTGAATTACGATGAAAGTGTAAAATTCAGAATAGAAAATTGGAAAATTCTTGAAATGATAAAATTTTAGAAAAAGAAATAACTTCTGAAATATTTGGATTTTAAAAGTTCCAACTTTGATTTTCCGAATTTTTAATATTTTTTAATATATTTTAAATTATATTTTCAAATATAAATTTTAATATTATAATTTAAGATCACATAATTTAATAAATAGTAATAATAATAATAATAATAATAATAATAATAATAATAATAACAATAACTTAATGTAATATAAAAAATATTAAATTTATTTATATATTTTTATATTTTAATATTAAATGATATTTTCAAAATATCAAAATAAAAACTTGGGAAATTTTAGATTGCATAGAATGCAATGAAGAGAAAGATTTAAAAAATTTAAAAATTGGAAAACAAGCATAAGTCAACGCTTAAACAATAAAAACTGTGCTATCTCAAAAATAATTAACTCTTCAAAGTTTCAATGCCTTTCAGGATTCTAAATTTTACAGGATTTACAATGTTTCTTAACTCCTACGTAACAAAGAAACATTAAATAACTTTGACATATTCTAACTTATTCAGGACCGTGTGTTTCGGCAGAATTCTTAAATTTTTCGAATTTTTCAATTTTTCAAAGATTTGTTTTTTTCGGGGGGGGGGGCTCCGAGTTTTTTAGTTTTCTGAATGCTCTAAAATTTTTTGAACTTTTCCGAATCTTGGACTTTCACTAGATTTTCGAACTTTTCGAAATACCAGATTAAGATTCTTGGGGCTTCCTAATCTTTTTCGGATTCCCAAATTTTTCGGGATTCCAAAACTTTTTAAGATTCCAGAACTTTTCAGAATCTCATCCCGACCCTCGAAAATCTCTATCCCTTACACCCCCAATTTTTTTCTTTCCAACACGCAACATTGTAAAAAAAAAGCCTACACTCACTTGGCCATTCCATCCTCCAATGCAGAAAATCTTGCCGTTGAGAGCGCAAACTCCAGCGTTAGACTTAGCCAAGGGCAAGCTTGCGACGCGCGACCACTTCCAATCTTTTTGAGGATCAAGCATCTCTACAGTAGCCAGTTCTGTAGATCCGTTGGAGCCGCCGATGGCGTAGACGCGGTCATCGACAACGGCGATCCCGAATCGCCCTCGCGCTTCCTTCATGGAAGACAGCGTCTGCCAGGTGTTGGTTTCCGGGATGTATTGGTCTACAGACTTGAGACACTCGACGCGATCATAGCCACCACACACCAGAAGCTTGCCATTCAAATTAGCACAGCCCATGGCGCATTTCCCTGCTTTCATCGCAGGCAACGCGCAATACAAATCTGGCTCGTTACGCATAAGGCTGCTTTTCATGTCCTTGTCCGTGTCCTAGAACAAAAAACTTGTAATGTACTGCTTACGAACAAATCTTTTTCAGATTTTATCTGTTCTCTAATGTCCAAAACTGAAATCTTGTATAAAAATTAGGTGTGTGCGGGATCCCGACTTTTCGGAAACCCCGAGTTCGGGATGCGTCGGGTAATGCCTCGGGACAGGAAATGCTCTTTCCCGACATTTTCGGGATTTTCCGACATTTTCGAGATTTCTCTACAATCCCGAAATTTATAAAGTTAAGGATTTATCGAAATTCCTAGATTTTTCGGAAATCCTGAATTCTCTAGATTCCAAAACTTCTCAAAATTCTCGAAATTTTCGTGATTGCTCGAATTCTTCAAACTTTTCGAGGTTTTCTGAATTTTTTAAAGATTACCGAATTTTTCGGGATTTCCGGACACTTCGAGATTTCTCTACAATCCCGAAATTTTTAGTGTTAAGGAATTATCGAAATTACTTCATTTTTCAGAAATTCTGAATTCTCTGGATTCCAAAATTTCTCAGGATTCTCGAAAGTCTCGTGATTGCTCAAATTTTCCGAACTTTTCAGGGTTTCTTGAATTTTTGGAGATTTCCTGACATGTTCGAGATTTTACTACAATCCTGAAATTTCTACAGTTGGAAAGTTATTAGAATTACTAGATTTTTCGGAATTCCTAGATTCTCTAGATTACAAAACTTTTCGGGATTTTCGAAATTTTTGGGATTCTTAAAATTCTCGTAATTGCTCAAATTCTTTAAACTTTTCGGGGTTTCTTGAATTTTTTAAAGATTACCGAATTTTTCGGGATTTCCCGACATTTCGAGATTTCTCTAAAATCGTGAAATTTCTAGAATTAAGGATATATCGGAATTAGTAGATTTTTCGGAAATCCTGATTTCTTTATATTCCCAAATTTCTCAGGATTCTCGAAATTTTCGGGATTATTGAAATTCTCGTGATTTCTCAAATTTTCCGAACTTTTCGAGGTTTCCTGAATTTTTTTAAGATTACTGAGTTTTTCAGGATTTCCCGACATTTCGAGATTTCTCTACAATCCCGAAATTTTCAGAGTTAAGGACTTATCGAAATTACTTCATTTTTCGGAAATCCTGAATTCTCTATATTCCCAAACTTCTCGGGATTCTTAAAATTCTCGTGATTTCTCAAATTTTCCGAACTTTTCGGGGTTTCTTGTATTTTTGGGGATTTCCTGATATGTTTGAGATTTTTCTACAATCCCGAAATTTCTATAGTTGAATAGTTATTAGAATTACTAGATTTTTCGGAATTCCTGAATTCTCTAGATTCCAAAACTTTTCGAGATACTCGAAATTTCCGGGATTCTTGAAATTCTCGCGATTGCTCAAATTCTTCAAACTTTTCGAGATTTCTTGAATTTTTTAAAGATTGCCGAATTTTTCGGGATTTCCAGACATTTCGAGATTTCTCTACAATCCCGGAATTTCTAGAATTAAGAATATATCGAAATTACTAGATTTTTCGGAAATCCTGATTTCTCTATATTCCCAAATTTCTCGGGATTCTCGAAATTTTCGGGATTCTTTAAATTCTCGTGATTGCTCAAATTTTCCGAACTTTTCGGGGTTTCTTGAATTTTTGGGATTTCCTGACATGTTCGAGATTTTTCTACAATCCCAAAATTTATATAGTTAAAGAGTTATCAGAATTAGTAGATTTTCCGGAATTCCTAGATTCTCCAGATTCTCGAAATTTTCGGGATTGTTGAAATTCCCGTTATTACCAAAATTTTTCAAACTTTTCAAAGATTTTATGATTTTTTGGTTTTTTCGGGATTTCCCGACATTCTCGGTTTTTCTCGACATTTTCGGGATTTCCTGACATTTTCGGGATTTCCCGAATAACTCGGGATCCATCCCGACCCATGTAAAATTTCCCGAAACATCCCGACCTCTGAAATTCTCTATCCCGCAGACCCCTAATAAAAATAGGATCTATTTATCCGCCATACAAAGAACATAATAAATTGCTTTTGTCATTTTTCGATTGCAAATTGTAAATTCACCTGGCAAGGCGTGGTGACCGGGACGTTGAGGCGCAGTATGACAGAAAGTGTGGCCAGCTGACCGTTCAAGCTGACAATACTCAAAAACGTGTGCTCGCTAACTTTGCTGACACCGATGAGGTTCCAATCTGATTCCAGTTGTTCCTCCACTCGATCCTCGATGTCTTTCGAGTAAATCAGCACTCGCGGTTTTGCCGGCTGCATGTTCCCCTTCTTCCTGCTCTTCGTTTTCACCTGATTCCTTAGCGACAGTTTCTTGTAATCCTACCCAATCAATAATTTTTATTAAAAATAAATATTAAATTGAATTATTTAAACATTAAACATAATATTTTACCTAAATAAAGGAAATCATGAAATCAAATCTTGTAAAAAATATTATAAACAATCATAACTACCTGAACAATTTCGGTATCGCTGACGTCACCCGATGGCAAATCCGTACAGTCTTGGAGACTGTTATCCAGAGCGAGGTATAACAAATACGTTTTTTCCACCAATTGCTCGACGCCAATTTTGTCAGAATCAGTGAAAATACGCTTCAAGAAATCAAGGACCAAGCAACACAAGGTTGTGCCATTAACCAATGATATTTCCTGCATTGTCTGGTATAAGACTTCAATTTTCACGCATGGAAGTGTGGACAAGGATGGACTGTTGCACACGGCTGTGATCTATAAACAAATCGTGAATAAAGTATCATTTCATGAGTTTTGTTGAACTTAACATTGCATAGACTGAAAAGGTTTATGTTAAGTTTGCTCACGTTCTGCC
This sequence comes from Platygaster orseoliae, assembly GCA_030522825.1. Classification (NCBI taxonomy): domain Eukaryota; kingdom Metazoa; phylum Arthropoda; class Insecta; order Hymenoptera; family Platygastridae; genus Platygaster; species Platygaster orseoliae. The sequence goes on from JAPYZL010162559.1 coordinate 10,382, forward strand.
GTATGTAGGATTCGACTTGTTTGATGAAAGTTTCATTTTGCCGGGCACCAGGCAAGTTAAGAATGTCGAGGCTGCTTTCTGGTGTTAAAGAATCGAGCAAGTAACTCGTGCATTGGGACATGACACGGTCCATCTTTAAGTAGCAAGCTGCCACAAGAATCGATTTCACTTCCTGGGGCAGAATTTCCAATCTATAAACAAATACATAAAAAAACCACTTGAAACAAATTATAAATTCCCAAACCTAAAAATTATACTGACTTTGAGGTGTAGGCATAATCGACCAATTTCTGGAGAGCCGATTTATCAATGTTCCCTTCCAGTTTGTACGGAACTCTCTGATGCTCTTTGTTACCTTGCTGCTCAGAACTAAAAAGCTCGAACAAGAATGGCGATGCTGCTGCCAACACGGCACGATGACCGTGTATTTCCCAGTTCTCCACCTGTTATTTACATAAATATAGGTAATCATCAAAACAATCACGCAAAAAAAATTTAAATCGATAATTCAAAAATATTCTCAAGTGTTTTTACAGCTTCCAAATGCGAAATTTTTAAATACAAAAAATCTCATAAACAATTGTACAAATTGCAGTTGACAAAGTTAAGAGAATTATAATTTCCTTTAAATTTTTTGCAGTATGTTTCAAGACCTTGAAGAGACATTAAAAAATAAATTAAAAAATTTGATTTTTGTATAATAATAATGGAATTACGTGAAGAATGACGTCGCAAAAATGCTTGTTTTTTCGCATCATGTTAAGGGATGAGAGAATGATGTTGGAGTGACTCTCATCATGCAACTCCATGGTAGCTCCATTCAAGCCCTCCTGGTCTCCGTTCATTGCTATAGACGACACCATTTTTGCGTTTTCCTTCTTCAAAGTCGAGCACTCGGTTCACTTGAGTCTTTGCTAAAGTTGCTTGATCTTCAACGTGAACTTACAATACATGTTGCTTCTCATCCTGCAAAGAAATTCGTGCTGTTCACTATTTCAAGTTTCAGTAATATTTAAAATTCTCAGAAATGAGTGACTTTTTTCATATTTCAAAGATTTTTAAGGAACTATAGAACTATTATAATTTTTCAACAGCTTGTGAACTTATTGATTTTTATTTATTTGAATACATGCATTTTTGTGAATAAGAATTTTCATTTGATGTAGGGTTGCGAAGTTCAAAAAGTTTAAAAACTGGAAAAGTTAAAAAAAGAGATCATTGTCTGGTTTTTATCCCCACTTTTCGTAAGAGCTCGTTCATTGTTTAAATTTTGAACTTGAATAATTTTTTTGATATCGAGTTTAATTATTTACATAATATACATAATATGTGGTTTTTCTATGCAACAGTGCTTCAGGATCCCCCTATATTATTAAATATACTAAATATTATTAAAAAATAAAATATCTTCATATAAAAAAATATTTTTGGAAAAAATGTTTCTAAATTGACTTTTGTGTATGTACCTTATCCACAACAAAATTTTTTTTTTTTTTTTTGAACCTCGGCTGGCATACATGAAATACCTACACACCAATTATTCTACTGCTATTGTTAACAAATTGATCATTATTTTGAAGAAAATTTTTTTTCCAATTTCACAATATGAAAAATCTACCTCTGACACTGAAAGTCTGATTATTATGATCAATATAATTTTGATTGTAAAAATATGGTGATTAAAAAAAATTGGGTAAATGAGCGGTTGAGAGCAAACAATAAAATAACTTCTATTTTAAAAATTGTCTCAACTAGATATTATTTATACCACCTTGTACAGAACTGTGATAATTCTTTAAAATTTTCAAGTTTACAATTTTTTTAATTTCTTGAGTATTTATCAAATCTTCAATTTTACAAGTTTTCTTAATCTTGTAGCATAAAATTAAAAATTTTATCTACACTCCCTCCCTCCCCCCCAAAATTTTTTCATTAAATTATGTTCAATAGTTATTATTTTCTGCAATCCATGCTTCAATAACAGGGACTTTATAAAATTATGTAATTATCCAGAATCAGGGCGATTCATTTTACTGCAAACGTTTTAGATATTCTATGCATACATGAATTTACACGTGTAAAAAAAAAATTAGAACCACGACGTAGGAAATTTTTTGATTGTTAAATTGATTATTATTTGGAAACAAATGGAAATTCTTCAACATTTTCAATATTGTAATTTTTTCAATTTTTTCAAGTATTTATAATTTCATTCCAATATTTAATAAATGTATAATAAATTCTTCAAATCTTCAATTTTACAAGTTTTTCAATTTATCTAGTGACAAAAAATTAAAAAATGTATCTTTACTCTCTTCACATATCCAAAAAAATTTTTTAATTAAATCATGTTTATTGAAAATGCTTCAATAACAGAGATTTTCAAAAATTACCTTATTAATTACCTAGAATCAGTGCAGTTTATTTTACTGTGAACGTTCAAGATTGATTTTTATGCATACATGAATTTACACGTGTAAAAAAAAAATTAGAACCAAGGCGTAGATAATTTTTTGATTGTTAAATTGATCGTTATTTAAAAAAAATTTTTTTTCAAAATTACAATATGGAAAATCCACCATTCACACTGCGAGTTGACTAATTATGATTAAACATTATTATAACATAGATTTTAAAAATTGTTGTCTCAGCTTGATATTATTTAAACTTAATACAATATTGTAATAATTCTTCAAAGTTTTCAAGTTTATAATTTTTTCAATTTATCGAGTATTTATACTTTCATTGCAATATTTAATAAATATATAATAAATTCTTCAAATCTTTAATTTTACAAGTTTTTTAATTTATCTAATAACAAAAAATTAAAAAATGTATCTATACTCTCTTCAAATCCCCCCAAAATTTTTTTAATTAAATTGTTTATTGAAAATGCTTCAATAACAGAGATTTTCAAAAATTACCTAATTAATTATCTTGAATCAGGGCAGTTCATTTTACTGCAAATGTTTAAGATCTATTTTCATACATACATGAATTTACACGTGTAGAAAAAAGTTAGAACAAAGGCATAGAAAATTTTTTGATTGTTAAATTCATTATTATTTGGAAACAAATGGAAATTCTCCAACATTTTCAATATTGTAATTTTTTAAATTTTTTCAAGTATTTATACTTTCATTCCAATATTCAATAAATATATAATAAATTCTTTAAATCTTCAATTTTACAAGTTTTTTAATTTATCTAGTAACAAAAAATTAAAAAATGTATCTATACTCTCTTCAAATCTCAGAAAAAATTGTTTAATTAAATTATGTTAATTGAAAGTGTTTCAATAACAGAGATTTTCAAAAATTACCTTATTCATTATCTAAAATCAGAGTGATTCATTTTACTGCGAACGTTACAGATCTATTTTCATACATACATGAATTATTTGTATAAAAAATTAGAACCAAGGTGTAGATAATTTTTTGATTCTTAAATTGATCGTTATTAAAAAAATTTTTTTTTTCAAAATTACAATATAGAAAGTTCACCATTCACACTGCAAGTTGGCTAATTATGATTAAACATTAATATTACATAGATTTTAAAAATTGTTGTCTCAGCTTGATATCATTTAAACTTTATACAATATTGTAATAATTCATTAAATTTTTCAAGTTTTTAATTTTTTTAATTTCTCGAGTATTTACAAAGTTTTATTGTAATTTTAAATAAATATAGTGCACATATAGTACAAGTTTTTTAATTAATTAAATAATAAAAAATTAAAAAAAATTATCTACACTACCTCCTAACCTCGAAAAAATTTTTTTAATTAAATAATGACCAATAGTTATTATTTTTTGCAATCTATGCTTCAATAACAGGGTTTTTATAAAATTATCTAATTATCTAGAATCAGGGCGATTGATTTTACTGCGAGCTTAGATCTATTTCCATGCATACGTATATGGATACGTGCAAAAAAAAATTAGAACCCCGACGTAGATATTTTGATCGTTTCAGTGTTTTTAATGTCGCGTTCCAGCGTGTACCATTCTCGAAGCTGCTCGAAGCAGCACACACACTGATACACACACACACCCGCGCATACACGTATAGATATGCACGTATATATTATCTGTGCCTGCAATTTTTTTTCTCTTTTTCTGCAATAAATTAGCGATATAACGTACCGATTCTTCTTTTTATTCAGAAACCCGTCTATTGTCCAACATTTCAATGTCGATTGCTTTACCTCGTGGCAATTTTTTTGTCTTAATTAATGTACCACGTACAAAACGTAATTATCAAAACGTCTTATCTATCAATTTGCATTTCTTTTAAGGAACATTGTTTCAATAAAACGTGAATCAGATTAGCGCGAGCATAATAGAAATATTGTGAAAACACGTGTCTGCGTTGTGTGCGTATTATGCGAACGAAAAAAGACTTACCGAAAAAGTTGCATATCCGAAATTTTCGCCCGGACGAAAAACAACAACACTGCCAACCACAAGCCGTCACTTGATAAAGTACGCGTTGAAATTCTCGCACGACCGCCAGCCACTATTGATTTTACTATTATCTTATTGGATTTTCGGTGCTTATTGAATTTCACTCGTTTATTTCAGTATAGTAACCCAGGCTCACGCGGGGATTACAAGCAAGGATTGCAAAGGATTGACAAGTACAGACAAGGTGTATTATTGGTTCAAAGTATGTGATCATGTGCACGTCATCCCAAGCGCGTTGCGGTGGCGTCGAATTATAGCCAATCGTGGATGATTTATAGGGGAATTCAGCGAATAAGAAAGCATTATGGGTAATTGTATATCGCGATTCGTGCGCGCCTTTTTTTGCTGGAGTACTTAGTATATATATAGGTAGGCGATGGCATATGCAGGGCCGTAGAGAGAATTTCTGAGCTCCTTAGTGTTTTGATGTACCAATTTAGAAATTTTTTAATTTAGTCGAAGTCAATAAAAAGTTCATTTTGATTCGATAAACATGTTTTATTATGCTTTTTTTACATTTAATGCATAATATACTTTTCATTTAGTACGTTCATTACAAAAGTTTTTATAATAATTTCAAGTATGAAATTTAATTATAATTCTGTGGTGTCCCGGCATAACCGGATAAGTCCATAATTCAAGTTTTCGAGATATAGCGGTTTAAAGTTTTTTTCGTGATTTGTCAAACAAGTAGGTTGATTCAAGTGTTTGCAAGTGTTGATATTGTAACGCATTATAAGAGTATTGAGAAACGTTCTCAAATTTTATACCTTACCACAAAATAACGCATTTGCCGACACAGTCAATCCGAAAAGGACTTATTTGGTTATGCCGGAACATTGGAGTGAATTGGACTTATTCCGGTATGCCGGGATATAGCCGAATTCATGTTTCTCCCTATTCTCTCGAATAATAGTCAGTCGAAAAAAACAACAGGCAAGTCTCTCTTACCAGTAAAATGTTTTTTTGTATTTCATCTATTGAACAAATTTAAAGTTGTTGGCAATTTTTAAGTTTTTTTTAGTCAAATAAAGCTGGCGTCTATTGAGGAAGTAATCACACCTACATCTGCGAAGTGTCGCTAGTAATACGAAAACAAAAAAATATGTGAAATGAAAAATCGTTGATTGAATTTCGATGAATGCAGATGAATGTTGATTTTGCTTATGTTTAATCTGTTTAATAGCTACATCCGAAAATATTGTATATACAAAATATTGTAATGTGAATATTTCGTGATGGATTTCATCGTGCAGTAGGAATCATCGTTGTCAATGAATTTATCACATTTCAGATATTATGTCAAAGAATGTAATGTCATTCACAGTCAGTAACACAGTTTTAAAATAACGATTCTAAAGAAATTTTCCTCCGAAGAAAAAGAAAATTATTTGTATAGACCTGGTTTCACATTTGAAAATATAATGGTTTTTCGGGTCGGAATCGAAAAATTCTCGATTTTTCAAAGAATTTTCAATGGTTGAAAAAATTTTTAATCATGAAAAACATTTTTGGATTTTCCAAAAAATTTTCGATTTTATAAAAAATGTTCAATTTTTGAAAAAAATTTCGATTATGAAAAAAGTTTTGGATTTGTAATAGAATTTCTCAATTGTATATTAGGAATTTATACTTTTTTCTCATCGCCACACAAAATTGCTGTGGACTTATTCGGTTATGCCGGAACAATTGGCATATCAGCATTTCTTCAATTACGTTTAATTCAACGATTATTGACAAAATCATACTGGAGTTGTTTTTATTTGAAAGAGGACATAATTTAAAGTGTTTTTATTAGAAAATCTCATTTTTGAAAAAAATGGACTTATTCGGTTATGCCGGGACACCACAGAATTATAATTAATTAAATTTCAAACTTGAATAACTTTTTTGATTTTAAGTTTTGTAAAAAATGGTAAAGAGAAAATTGTCTTCGAATTTTATAAGGAATCTAAATTTTTCTGGTTGAATCACCCTGTATTTTTTTTTATACGAAAATTTGCATTTTTGCAGATTCGTACTTTTCCGTATAGAAAATATTAATTATAATATTTAGGTATAAAATATGAATTTCATACAAAATACAAAAATACAAAATAGAAGAAATACAAAATATACAGGGTGTCCCAAGTAAAGTGTGACAGTCAAAAACAATTAATAGATGATTCCTTATGAAAATCCAAGACATTTTTTCCTTTGCCATTTTTTAAAAAACTCAAAATTTAAAAAGTTATTTAAGCCAATAATTTTAATAATAAATGCCCTTTATCGACAAGTGGGGGTCAAATTCACGGACCAAACTTTTCCCAATTTTTTTTCATATTTTTTTGAGTAAAAAAGTCCTTTACCACTTTTTACAAAACTTAAAATCAAAAAAGATATTCGAGTCGAAAATTTCAACTAATCAGATTTCTCAGATTTCAAACTCAAATATCTTTTTTGATTTTGAGTTTTGTAAAAAGTGGCAAAAGACTTTTTTACACAGAAAAATATGAAGAAAATTTGGGAAAAGTTTGGTTCGTGAATTTGATCCCTACTTGTCGATAGAGGACATTTATTATTAAAATTATTGGCTTGAATTTGCCAAACACTTTGTCGCACACTGTGCGACAAGTTTTAGATAAAAATTTTGATATCAGAAAATAGAAGCAAAAATGTAATATACACTTAATTATAAGACACACGTGTCTTAGGGTTTCAAGAAATTAGGTCAATAAAGCTATCCATTTAAACTTTGAAGTGCGAGAAGGACACACCTATATTCGAGTAATCTGCTAAAAAGAGAGAAAAGATGAAACAAATTGTTGAATCGGTCGTTTTTGCGGACTAATTTAGCAAAACCCCGAGACACGTGAATTTTTAAATTTAGTGTAGATTTCATTTTCGCTTCTATATTCCGATATCAAAATTTTTGTTGCAGAGTAACTTTTTAAATTTTATTCGAGTTTTTTAAAAAATGGCAAAGGAAAAAAAGTCTTAGATTTTCATAAGGAATTTAAGGTTTTCAGCTGCCACACTTACTTGGACACCCTGTATACATTTTTTGCACTAATGTTTCATGCTTTAAAAAACAGTACAAATTATAGTAAAAACCTTGATTCTTTTTAATAAAATAAATTTTTCAGATTATGAGAATTTTATAAATTGCAGTTGATTATATTTTCGGAATTTCCTTTATTCTTCGTTTTTAATGTTACATAATATCTATTTAAAGTTGGTTACCACTAATTCTCGCTCATATGCAAAAATTTTTTCACAATAATTCGCATGTGTGAGAAAAATTTCGGCGTAGCCACCTAGTGAGAAAAAGCGTACTCATAAGTTTCGGAAACATTGCTGAAGGTTTCTAAAACCTCTCCGAATTCTTTCGCTGCAAATCTCTCTGATAAAAGATTCGAAACTTTCAGCAATCTTTCTGAAAATTTCTTGTTGGTTCTTGTGAATCCGAATTTTCAGATTGCGAATCCAAAAAATCCAAACATCCAAAATCGACGCCAGCGCCGCCCTCGTAAAATCCGCTACAAATTCGCAAATCGATATAATTCCCCTCCACTGAATATTGACATCGCCGACCGCGCAAGTGTGCGCATTGTGCGCCAGTTCGTGACTTGTGGCTGATTGTGGCGTCTCGTGACAATTCGCGGTACCCTAGAAAAACCTCGCGAAAATCAAGAACAAGTCATGCATTTTTAATACACCCCAACGCATTCGAATCCACGAAAAACGCACGAACTGAACGACGAGATGTCAATCACGCTCGCAGTGCTGCTATCGTGCGCCCTGTGCGGCTTTTCGCAGGCCCTCACGCCGACCTCCATCAACGATCATGGAGGTGATGTCATTTCCTCTACCCTTTCCTCGTTTTCTTCTTCGTTCTTTTTTTTCTCTGTTTTTCTCATCCGCTATTCATCTCGTCACCGGATATTGCGATCAGCGCAATTTTCGCGGGGAGCGTTTGTTTTTCCCCCTCCCCTTTCGGGCTGCTCGTTTTCTAACCCGCCCCCTCCCTCCCTTCGATCGATTTGCACCGTCCCGGATCCATCGAGCAGGTGTGTGCGACGTTGTCGCGACCTACTATGGCGTTTTCATTAAGCTTTTTGGTACACTGCGAAAACACTGCGTGTTTGTGCACGCGAGCATTTTCCCGGCGTTTGGTCGATAAACGTTTCTGAGGGTTTCGCGGGGGCGTCGGGAGGGAGGTACTCGGTTTCTCATGAGTCAATTTCGATCGCGGGTCGTCATATGATCCGACGAGCGTGAAAGAGCGAGGGGGCGAAGGGGGAGTTTTAAGCGTGTTTCGCACTTGCAGGGAATTGGTTTTAAAGGGACTTTGTACCGAGTTGTTGGAGTTTTGGAACGATTTTTTGCAATATGTTTGAAAAGGGGTAAATTGGGGTTTTTTGAAATTAGATTTTTCGCGGTTTCGTGATGTTGAGATTGCACGGTGTACAGGTGCGTAGGTAGAAGGGGGGATTTAGGGGTTTGAATGCCCTTGAGTAAGTTGGGATGAAATTGGTTATTTTTTTATGGAGAATTGATGAATATTCAAGTTGGAAATTAAAGATGTTGAAGTATTGTTGATGCATAGTAAAATAAGGGGAAATTATTAAAAATGTACCTACTGAAATTTAAGCCAATTTCAAGTTAAATATCCCCAGAATATTGAAAAATATTCTGCAAGAATATTCTTGGGATATTTCTTTTACCATTGGCCTTATGGGCAACTACTTGGACATTAGCATATTTTGAGGATATTTTTTTCAATATTCCTGGTACATTCCTAGAATATTGTGTTTTAATAGGGAATGTTTTCATGTAAGATCTCAAAGTTAAACAAAATTCAGAATTCTGAATTTCATTCAGAAATAGCAATAATCCTGCCTTTGGAAGAATTTTTCCTTAAAATTGCAATTATCTATGTTTGGTTAGGATAAAGTAGAAAATAAATGTTGAAAAATTTTTCTAACTTGGCAAATAATAGAGAAAAATAATATCTATCAAAATGCTAAAAATTAAAAAAATTTTTAACCCTGGAGCATCTAATTCTAGAAATCTATACATGTAAGTTCAGAAAAATACCTGAAAATTTTTTGAATCATACACACTCTAAAGAGATGCTAAAAATAATGGAATTCTATGAAAGAAATTCAAATGATATCAAATAGTTTTTCATGTAAAAATAATAAAAATTAAAAATATAAGTAAAATGCATTGAAATATTATAAATTAATAGGAAACAAGTGAAAATGATGAAAATTCACCTTTTGAAATTTCAAAGTTGAACAAAATTTAGAATTCTGAATTTAATTCATAAATAGCAATAATCCTGCCTTTGGGAGAATTTTTTTTTAAAATTCCAATTCTATACATATATGTGGCGTGGAATGAGAAAAGGTACATAAGAGCACCTAAAACCGATTTCGAGATTTTGATTGATTCTAATAGTTTAAAAAATTCTCTATCGATTGAGCCTACTCTCGAATATGTCCGATCAAAATTGAGCGAGAAAAATCAAATAAACTGGTAATGTTTCAATAAA
>JAPYZL010162658.1:0-13300 GCA_030522825.1 Platygaster orseoliae
ATTTCCCTAGGGAAAAATGATTTATTCGTGAGTACCCCAAAAAGTGGATTTTGTTCCCGCATTTCATGCAAAAAAGTGGCCTTTTTTGTGGATGCATGGGAAAAATGATATTAAATCAATATCGTCGATGTATATGATAGCAAAGAATCATTAGTTTCAATGCGATCATGATTTTTATTGGGAGAAATGTCAAAATTGTAAAGTCCGTTCTAAATTGTAACAGTGGTTTAAACATCTGAAGGGACACACTAACGTTATTGAAAAATTTTTATCAGAAATTGAACGAGTCTGGAACATAACTTTGGTTTCAATAATTTTGATCAGAAATCGATCTAGTCTGGAACATATAACTTTGGTTTCAAAAATTTTTATCAGAAATTGATTCAATCTGGAACATAACTTTGGTTTCAAAAATCTGGGTCAAAATTTGCTGCATTATGCGGACGTAGTAGGCCGGATCAAAAATTGATCGATGCCTATCAAAATCTTGCATCAAATCGGTTGAATCTGGAGGTATTTGGTTTTCCGAGAAGTGCGAGTTAATTTGATGTTGAATTAAAGAGGAATATTTGTATTTTTCAATTTGAAACTTGTATACTATCAAACTTTCAAATTCTCATGTTTTATTTCTAAATATACAACGAATTTTATATGTAAGGAGTGTTTTTCAGATTTCGGATGGATGAAGTTTTCATTTTATTTCAATTTTGCGATTCTAGTGAATAAAGCATTTTTGACTTCCGTTAATAATTTAAGATTCCTTACTTTTATTTGTATTTATTACTTACTTTTATTGACTTTAATCATATTTTATACAGTATATTTCAATTTATTACATAAAATGTTGAAAAATATGGAAAATTCGTATAGAAAACAAATTTTTCAGCAAATTTTCGTAGCTCTGACAGTCTCGACAGATTTTCACCTGATCGGGAAATATGTCCAATTTAATTTAATACTGAATCGAAGGGAAATTTTCACATCATTTGATTTGAATTTGTTAAACACTTACATTTTTTTATTAATTTTTTTTCGTATGTGCTTATAATTTTACATGTTAGCCAGGTATTTTTATGATTAGCTTTTGTCGAGTCTCACTGCTTTTCATATTTTTTACTAAAAACTTTTAAAGAGAATATCGAAAAGTATTTTCAGGAAATATGGACTCGTAAACAAGAGTTTTCGTAAAATCAACTGATTTCGACAGTTTTCTTACAATTTTTATAGTCTTCTCCGATTTGTAGCTCATTAGGAAACGAGTGAAAATTAATTCGATGTTGAATCAAAGAGCTCTTATGATCCTATAGGATCATTCTTATTTTTCAAATTGAAACTTTTATATGACCAAACATTGGAATTGTTGTGTTTTTTGAAAAAAAATATACTCCAAATTTTATATGTAAGCAGTGTTTTTCAAATGAATGTTTTCGGTAAATAAACTTTCCATTTTATTTCAATTTTCAGATTTTAGTGAATTATACATTTAAAATTTTCTTTAGTAATTTTAGATTCCCTATTTTTGTTTGTATTAAATGTTCACTTTTATTGACTTCGATCATATTTTATATTATACACTTTAATTTATTAAATAGTGTTAAAAAATATGGAAAAGTTGGATTAAAAAAATTTTTTTCAACGAATTTTCGTGGTTCTGACAGATTTGTCATCTTTTTCAATAGTTTTTCATTCTCGATAGATTTTCACCTGATCACGTAGTGGTGCAAGTTAATTTAACACTGAATCGAATTGAAATATTCATATAATTTCATTTGAATTTGTTAGATACTCAAATTTTGTCATTAATTTTTTTTTCGTATTTTCATCGAATTTTACATGTTTGCCGTGTGTTTTCCTGATTACACTTTATTGCGTTACACTGCTTTTCATATTTTTTACTGTAATTTTTTATAACAAATATTGAAAAGTATTGTAAGAGAAATTTTTAGGAACCATAAACTTATAAACAAACGTTTCAGAAAAATGAAAGGGACCAATACCTAGACTGCGTTTTTCACGACCTAACTTTACGCGTGGATTTAACAAAAAGTATTGCTCGCAGAAACATGAAATTTAAAACATTTATATTTCAAGATGTACCCAAAAATACAAAATATATCGTTTGTTTAAATTGAGTCTTCATGTTGAGATCTGAGCGCTCAAAGTTGACCATACCGTTTTAGAGAGGGCATTTGGCGTGCATTTTACAGCCTGTAGATTTAATTTTATAAAAAAAAGTCATAAGCGTTTTTTGTTTGCAATTACGTTCTCCTGGGAGTGACGTCGAGTTTTTTTAATTTATCAATTTTTTTACAGTCATTACCACACTTTTTTTTTAAATTGTTTTTTTTCTATTTTTTTTTTAAAAAAGGGACACGAACAATTTTTTTATAATTTTCATTTATTTATTTTTTTAAAATATTTTTTTATTTATTTATTATTTATTATTTATTTTTATTAATTTATTTTTTTTAATATTTTTTTATTTATTTATTATTTATTATTTATTTTTATTTTTTTAATTATTTTTTATTACTTTTTTTTAATTTTTTAATTTTTATTTTTTTATTATACACTTTTAAAAAGTGTATAATATAAATCAAATTGATTGATTTCATCTAGGTAGAAACTGTCAAAACTGATAAAGTATTTCAAAAATGTAGCTAAACTTGTTAAACATCGACCAGTCTTTTTTCATAAAATTTCACTCATTCTCCTCTGCATAAAAAATAATTATTTACGTATATCTTCATTTTCATGTGATAAATAACCAGCGAAACGTACATAAAATGCGACAAAAAAACTTTGGCGGAGTTTCTTAACCGTCATTTCACATGTAACGACTGAATAAACCGTCACTTTATCATAAGTATGCGTTCATTTATTCGTCATCGTCTATCAAATCATCTTGATAAACATAATTTGCATGAAAAAACGATAGATGTGGACAAATCTTGAGAATAAATTAACGTGAAGCGACAGTCATTGTATTGTAATTTGATGGCAGATAATTGAAAAGATAAGTGAATAGTCGTTGCAAAACGCATTGTTTTAATGACCTTTTTTCTTGATCGCGATCGATTTGACAGGTGGCTCTTCAGTTTCATTAGCACGTGATGATTGCATTTGCATACCTCGACTTACTCAAGTTACAATAATTACGGCAAGTATCGTTTTTGTGGGATAACTTGATATCAGCAATCGTAGTATGTATGAATTTAAGGATATATTTTGTTTATCATAGTTTATTGAATAAATTAAAAAATTTGTAACTATTTCATCTTCAATGACATTGTTAATGCCTATTGAATTTTATTTTATTGACGTTGTACAATTGATCGATGAGATATAAGTTTTACTTTTGGATGTTATCATAAGAAATTTTGAAAATTGTTAATATTTTATATTAGAAAACATAAAAATATCAAATTTTATAACAAAAATATAGGGCTCGATTTTTTGTATAAAAAGTGTACAATTTTTTATAAGGTTCTTATAAACATTTTATGAGGTCGATTTAACAAAAAATTGGATTCTTATAATATTTTTTTGTTATTAAAATGTTATCTTTTTTTTTAAATCAAAATCACTAGGTTTTTTTTTTCAGTCAATAAAATTTACGTTTCACCAAACTTAAGTTTGTTTGTCTGAACTAAAAATATTTTTCTAAAATCCCCCTCTGATTCCCTATTTTTTCGAAAATCACAATATATCAATAAAGCAAAACCACATTTTACCTCCAATCACATGCTGCCTTCTACCGCGAAATTTCTCAAACACAAAATTCTCTTTACCATTTCTGAAACATCTATCAACAAATGAAAAACTCGACAACAATCTATACAACCCAATCGCAAAATCTCCATCAACTCTCGCCAAATCCACCCAAACGTCACTCATTAACGAATCTCACATAAAAATCACGACCTGGAACATTCGGACCAAGCAACTTGAAAAAAAAATCCCAGAAAACTCGCAAAACCTCAATTAACAATTAAATAAATAATTCATGAGACGCGGTTTGGGACGGAAAAAGAATAACGTGGAAAAAAAGATAAAAGAAATCACGGCGTGTAATTTGTCGAGCGCAGTGCAAAGGAAACAAAGAAGGGTCCTGGGATCTTGGGACGCGGAGGAAAATTTATCGCCGTTTTTTGATCGGCCCGGTCGCATTATAAATATATCGAGTATATTATCGTCGTGCCATATGGAATTTTGGGGCCGAATCTAGGCCCGCGCAGGAAATTGCTAACGACTTAAATGACGGGGCGTTCTCTCGGACCGCGGTGATGGATGGACCTCGGCAGACTGTAATTTGGAGGCGTTATATGTGCGTACCCATATCACGTGGACTCGCTGTGTTTCATCCCTTATTGTTGCGAGCGAACGAGACACGAGCTTTATTTTTTAAATTGATACGTCCATAACGCTCCGGCAAGGAAAAACAATATTTTTGTCCCTACCAGAGCGCGTTCAGCTCAGGGATGATGAGACAGGAATGATGAAAGGGATTTACTTTACTTTGATTTTATATTTTAAATAAATCTTTTCTTTAATTAAATGTGCTTGTAGATGGAAATCATTTAATACACATAAATTTAGCGAGATTGAAGTTTCAGTTCAAAGAACGTATTTCATACTTAAATTTTTGATGAGTATGGCTATAGCACCTTTTTTCAATTCTGAGTAATTTAGAAAACAATTTTCATCTTTTCATGTATGGTAATAGTGTATCCTACTATGATAGTACATTAGAAGTTTCACTTCGTTAAACTTCTAATGTATGTTGATTGTGAATTCTACTATGGAAGTTTCACTTTGTGAGACTTATGTTTATATATATGTATTCTTATGTTTTTATAAGAATCAACATCACTTCCTAAAAATTACCTATCAAAATCACAGCGAGTAATCGCAACAGTCATTCCGAATTATTAAAAATCATAAATTCTAGGTTCATATTCTCATTCAATATCGCACTTTCAAGTGGATAGAACCACGTAGAAAGTCCTTGAGATTTTCTGAATCGAGAAAAGTCCAAAATGTCGATTTCACTTTTATGTATGAGGTGAGTCAGTGCCACTCTCTTTACATCTATCGAATGCATAATTCGCGACAAAGTTGTTCGAGACCTCGCAAAAAAACCAGCCTAATTGACCCGACGTTAACGTCAACGTTTATCGTGATTTACGGCGAAATTGCGTCTACGACCTTCGGGACGAGCGCACAATGGCTAAAAACTCGAAAGCTGATTCGATCGTCCATCATGGTTGTAACGCGTATATCGCCCCCGGGAAAGAAAGGTTTGTATATGATGACGAGAACACAGGACGATTTTGCACTCTTAAAAAATCGTTTTTGTAGCGAATAATTACTGCTTTTATTCAGAGTGCTGGAACCATTCGGTTCTGTAACGATACTGTTCTTTAGAGTAGAGAGAAAGAAGATTTTGATTGACTGAGAAAATTACTTTTGATTTCTATACAGGAGTTTTTTAAATTTTATCTCGTACAGTCAAGCGTTTTCAAATGTGTATTATTTAGGAGAAATAGAACGTAGAAGAGTTATTCAAAGTAAAATTGGTTTTTTAATCTTATGAGTTTTTGGAAACGAAAAAAGGAACTGAAATTCGTGGATTTTGAGTAATTTGAGAAAAAGGGGGGGGGGAATCTATGTTTTTTCGGTTCTAAAATTTTGGTAACTTCAGTCTGTTATAAGTTTTCCGAAAGACTCAATTTTATGTGAATTTGAAGTTACTTATTTCTCGAAAATTCGGAAAAGCTACGACTGTATGTAGGATTTTAGAAAATTTAAAATATGTATAACGCGATTTCATGAATTTCGAAAACTTTTTATGAATGGTGAAAAACTTTTCGAAGTTAAGGATGAAATAGAGAATACTTCAAACAACTAAATCGTGATATAATGCAAATTTTTTTAAAAACAATGAATTTCCTTGAGGTGATTAATATTTCAACAAATCAGAAGGCGTTTTTAATAAAAATAAAACGTTGTAAAATTTTGAATAATCTCGAGTTGAAATTTTTGGGGAGAAAAATTAGAAAAATATGACAGTCAGAATATCCTCCAAATGAAGTAATTTTTAAAGAATTCAACTCAAATAATATAAAATAATCAATAAATAATAATAATAACAAATAATCAATAACTAATAATATAAAATAATAGAAATCAAAATAACTCAAGCGTTATATCATGAAAATTTTATTAAAAACAATGAATGTCCTTGAGGTGACTAAGATTTAAACAAATTTGAACGCGTTTTTAATAAAAAAAAAGTTAAAAAATTAGGAGTAATTTTGAGTTGAAATTTTTGGGGAGAAAAATTAGAAAAATATGAGTCAGAATATCCTTCAGATGAAATAATTTTCAAAGAAACCAACTCAAATAATCAATAAATAATATCAAATTAATAATCAACAAATAAATATCGAATAATCAATAAATAATATAAACTAATAAAAATCAAAATAACTAATCCGTTATATCATGAAAATTTTTTTAAAAACAATGAACTTCTTTGAGGTGACTAGGATTTAAACAAATCTGAACGCGTTTTTAATAAAAAAAAAGTTAAAAAATTTGGAGTAATCTCGAGTTGAAATTTTTGGAGAGAAAAATTAGAAAAATATGCGTCAGAATATCCTTCAGATGAAGTAACTTTTAAAGAATTCGCAAAATACGACTTATTGACTACTATTGCAAATTATTTATTCAACAACTAAAGGGGACCAATACCTATAGACGGCGTTTTTCACGACCTAACTTTACGCGTGGATTAAAAAAAAAGTATTACTTGCAGACACATGAAATTTAACACATTCGTATTTCAAGATGTACCCAAAAATACAAAATATATCGTTTGTCGAAATGGAGACTACGTGTTGAGATCTGAGCGCTCAAAGTTGACCATACTGTTTTGGAGAGGGCATTTGGCGTGCATTCTACAGCCTGCAGATTTAATTTTACAAAAAAAAGTCATAAGCGTTTTTTGTTCGCAATTATGTTCTGTAGGGAGTGACGTCGAGTTATTTTAATTTTTAATTTTTTTTAGAATAGTTATCACACTTTTTTTTTAAATTGTTTTTTTTTCTATGTTTTTTGATAAAAAGGGACATGAACAATTTTTTTTATAATTTTTGTTTCATCACTCCCTGGAGAGTTTTATCCTCTTTAATATGATATAAAATTTATCAAAATTGGTTGAGTCATTTTTGAGTTATGATGCACGCCAGTTCGAAAAACATGGTTTTGAGAAAAACGCGATTGTGATTTTAAAATCTGGCAAAATTGGTAAAAAAAGTAGAAAACTGTCTTAAGCCTGAAAAATATTATACTTGTTACAAAATGTTAGGTTCATAAACTCTAATAATTATTGTAATCTTTGTAATTGTCGGAAGTGTCTAAAATTGCTCGAAAAATGTGCACAAAATGTCGTAAATTGCTCAACTGTGAAAATTGTTGAGCGCGAAAATTCTCAAAATTGTTGTGAAGTCTCTAAAATGCACTAGCTGTACGTTCTACATAGTGAAACTCAAATATCTATAGTAATTCCTAATAAAAAAATGTAGAAATTATGATCATGTAAGGTAAATTCCCATATCTTGCAAATTAAGAACTGTTATTTACTTAAATAAAAAATACAATATGTCTATCATTTTTTTTATATATTTGATGTTTTACTCTACTACATATTTAAAATAAATATATTTTCGGGTAAATTTACTGTAATATATGAAAAATTTAAATAATATTGTAGATTTTCCTAGAATATAGTAACTTTTCTAATATTTATAGTACAAATCACTACGTTTTTTTCTCAGTGTGTCGTGGCCTTTTAGTTAAACCTACACGGAGAGAAATTTTTGGTTACAGCAACCATTGATTTACTAAAATATGAGCTCACCAAAGTTTTGGGTAGTATAACCAAAACTTTAGGTATATAACCAAATAGTTGGTTATCGCAACATTTGTACCAGTCATAAAAATTGAGCATTAGTTGCTATAACACAAGTTTTGGTTGTCTTACCCAAAACTTTGGTGGGTCCATAATTTACTAAATCAATGTTTGCTGTAACCAAACCATCTTTCTCCATGTACCAAAGCAATTTCACTCAGTGATGACAATGCTGATTTCGGCTGAAACGAATTGCAATAATATCCTGATTTCACTCACGACACGACAAGTGTAGGGAAAAAGTAAAAATTGATTTGTGCACAACCGTCGCCTCCCCAAGGCTGATGAAAATATATTAATATTCCCGGGGTGTAATGAAGACGTAAACTGCGGTGGCGGTGACGGTGGGGTGAGTTTATGGTATTTACGAGGCGCGATATTAACATTAAAAGAATAGCCGTGATAGGAGAAAAAAAGGCCTCGTTGGTCGTTTTAATCCCCTTACTTTCCTTCTCCGGCGCTAATCCATCGGGATCGCGTCCCCGTTTTCTGCGGCATGTCGCAACGGGGATTTTTTTACGCCGATCGTCTTGCCTCCTCGCCTAATTTCGGCCTCGCCGTTCTTGTTTATTGCCAAATCCTTTTAGTCTGGAGGCGCGCGCCCGGTCTTAAAAGCATTGCCGTCGTTGTAACCGCGCATATTAAAAGGAGTTGAAAGAAGAAAAAGTGGAATGGGGAAAAAAGGAAAGAAAATCCACGCGACGCGGGCGTTGTCTCGTGAAATTTATGTCGATCGCGAGAGTAAATATTTGGGCGTGTAGTCTTTAGAGACGTGAAATAGTTTGGGCGTTATTCATTCAGCGATTCCAAGATAGTGTAGTTGCAAAAATAGTTGAAAATGTTGAAAAGTGTTTATTTGTTGTTGAAATTAGAAAGTATTGGAAATGATTGAAGCCCACTTTTTCAAATCCGTTTTTTCTAAAGAAATTTTTCCTTAAGTTATTTTTCCTCAATTCCCTTTTTCTCAAATTTTCTTTTTCCCAAAATTTTTCTTCCAAAACTTTTTTTCCAAAAAATTGTTTATCAAAAATTTTTCAAATTTTCGTGTTTGAAAATTTCCCAAATCAGCAGACAATTATTTTTATTACCAAAACTATTTCTATAATTTTTTATATATATAAAATATATAATAATTTCCACAAGAGGACAAAATCTTTTTTAGAAAAATTTTTAGAAAAAACGGTTTTTGGAAAGAAACTTTTTAGAATAAAAATGTTTGGGGAAAAAAGTTTTTGGAAAAATTTATATAATTTGCGTCTCGTACAATTTTGAAAGTGCTTTTAAAAAAGACTCCTTTACATCAGACACGTGTTAAAGTTATTCTTAAAATTTTTAAAAATCGTTTTATAAATGTTTTTACACAAAAACTTTACTGGAGTGCAGGATATTCTATCTTCTGTACATTCTGAAGGAAAAAATTTCCTTCTCCTCGTAACTATCCTGTTTTTTCCAGGTTCGAAAATTGAAGCAAACGCAAAAAGGCCTGAGACGAGAGAGTTCGCAACGGGTGACGCCTGCGCCATAACGAGTAACAAGCTCACAAGCTCTCGGGGACATAAAGATGTCTATATCTTCATTATAAGAGTTACGTACTTCGTGCTCGTTTCGTTACCTTTTTCCCCCATCCTCGCTTTCCTCACTTCTCGTTGCACTCGGAGAATAAATTTCGCTGCTTCGACGGAATCAATTTAGCCGATCCTACAAAAAAGTATTCTCATTCAATGGAATGTTATTGTTTGAGTAAGACTTTGTTTAACAATTTCAGATCTTTATTTACAGATTTTACTGAATTCTTTATAGTGAAAAAAAAAACTTTTGACAATTTCATGAAACTCTGAATTTCCTATGAATGTCAGGAATGAGAAAAAAAATTGATTCTACGAATGTGAACGACATTTCAAAAATAATTTAAATTAATTGATTGAAATATTCTATATTGTATTTATTAATAAATAAGCATATATTTGAGTAAGAATTTATGATCTCCCTTATAATAAAATTTTAATTACATTTATTATCAAAAAGATTATTCACTGTTAAAGCAATTCAACTTTCTTCTACAAATTTTCTTGAGTTTTTGAAAGTAATGAATTTCTTTCCATGCAAAAATATGGTTTAAGTATTGAGAATCCTGTATAAACGATAAAATTTTGTATAAGTAGTATGAAAATAAGAAATTTTAAAATATAATACTCTGTAAATTTCTATTCTATAAATATCGAGTATAAATTGTTTATTTACTTATTGTTACGAATCGAGTTGTAAGATGTTGATTTGATTTTGAGCGAGGGTTCGTCCGGATCCTTTGCGGTACTCGCGGGTGGAAAAAATGGAAAATATTATACTTATCTATTTAACTACCCTTTTTTTGTGTAATTACTGCAAAATTGGGAAACGTCGCGAATTCTGTACTGACTTTAACAAACTCACGCCACAATAGAACTTACAGAAATTGAACAACCGAAAAAGTACCGAAATTTTTACAGGCCGCGTATAAATACTCGCGCAGCGTAAAAGATAAAGTGCCGCGTTGGTATAAATCTGTTGTTTTTTCCATGTTTGGTCAACGCGTAAGCCGATTTCTATGAAATCAGATTATTCTCAGCTTGAAAACTATCTGGGTTTTCTTCCATTGCGCAACATCACGCGTTTTCAAGCTGTTCATAATCATGAAATTAATCTCAAATAACGGAACCTCAAATTTATCATGCCACAGGGACGTGACATTTATTCAAGATTTTTTTTTATACACCCAATCAGCACGAAAGCTTTTCAAAAATCAGACAATGTTTCAAAAAGCTATCAGTATGCTTTCGTTTGTAATGTTTCTATCAAGGATGAAACAAATGTGTTTAAGGTGGGGTAAAAAAGCCAGTGAGTAAAAGAACCATTTGAACCTCATTTTTTAATAAATTAAAACTTTGCCCATCTATTGAACAAGGTAAATGTCCGTCGGTAAGATGCATCTTTTTTTTTGTTTTGGTGTCGCATAGATGCACTAACCTTTTTTACAGGGATATTAAGTTTTTGACAGAAGCGCGTGGGACATTTGACGAGACTTCCAAACTGTAAAAAACAGTGAAATTTGACGTTGGGAAATTAAGGTGAGTGTTTTCCATAAGCAGGGATTCGCAACGAACGAAAATATGTAAAGTGTTTCTCAATATATTTTTTTTTGAAAAAGATATTGGACTTTTATTGAAAAAAACGACGTGGGGGAAAAGCACCAAGCAGTTTGTGAGGAAAAGAATCACTTTTGAAAATGGATTAAACTTAACGATAATCTTTTTCTATCAAAATGTAGCCCAAAAAAAAGACAGAGCCAGAAAATAACCTACGCCGCAAATCCAAACGGGGTCGCCCAAAAAAAGTGTACATCGGGAAAAGTGACGAGGAAAGCGACTACAATTGAAGGAAATATTTTCCATTTCACCTTTTACTTAAAGATTTGTAGTTTTTGAACAATAAAACATATTCAACAATTAACTTTTAACAATTTTTTTATACCGTGTTCAGTTACAAAAAAAGTGGTTCTTTTACCGACACCATACGGTAAAAAAACCAGATGACAACTTTTTTTTAAACAATTGAAACTTACCAAGAAATGAAGTTACATAACAATTTACCATCACATATTGTAGTAAAGGGATCAAACTTTCAAGATTAGGTTGGGATTTACGAATATTCTTAAAAACGCTTAATCTAGAGCACCTCAAATGAAAAATTGGCTTTTTTACCCCACCTTACCCTAAAATATATATTTTTCAATATTTCACGAGCAATATTGTTGAAACCTTCATGATAGGTAAAAAAAATAACTCGCTTATGAACGTTACTGTATTAACATTTTTGATTGCTTTCAACTGAAACCTTTCAATCAAAATATTTACCAAACATTTACAAAAAGATGTTTGAAAGCTTCTGAAAAGATTTTTGAAGGCTTTTAAAAACCTTAATTTTTCAACTACGACGGACATTTTAGATTTTAGAAAGCTTTCAGTACAACTTTTAGAAAGTCTTTTGAAAGCTTTTCAAAAGATGCAATATTTCAAATGAAACCTCTTACAAATGTTTTTGATAGGTTATGTATCGATTGAAAAAATGAAAGGCTTATTAAAACCTGGCTAAAACCTTATGAAAGATTTTTCTGGTATCTAACAGTAATGTTTTTTGTTAACATTCCGAAAGATAGTTAAAACCTTTCAAAAAATGGCTCAAAATTTGGAAACGAATGAGGTATCTATTCGTAATGTTTCTTGTAAGTATTAGAAAAGATATACAAAACCTTTTGGAAAGATTTTTAAAGGCTTTCTAAAACCTTAATTCTGAAACTCTGGCGAACATTTTAGATTTTAGAAAGCTTTCAGTAAACGTTTTCGCAAGCTTTCCGAAAGATGCAGTATTTCAAACGAAAGCTCTTACAAATGTTTCTGGAAGGTTACGTGCTGATTTTGCATTGATTGATTTTGAGTTACAGAATATTATCTTGTAAAATTTGGAAATCTAATTCAATAGCATTTAGAGTTTGAGAAATGTATTTTATAGTTTATATTTTTAGATTTCTTTACTATGAAATTCAAAACTATCGAATTCTTTAGACTCGAAAAGAAATGTCTGGAGTTTGATATTCTACAGTTTATTTTCATGATCTTTACATCATCAAATAAATAATTTTATGTATATGAAAATTGTAGAATTTTTAACATTGTAGAAATCGGTTCGTCAGAACCGTATAATCAAAAGTTTATAACTGTAGAATTATAAAAAAATAAATTTATTATTTATTATTTACAAATTATAATATATAATATATTACATTATATATTATATAGTATATTATATTATATATTATATACAGGGTGATTCAACATGATCTGACCACTCGAAAAATTAAGATTACTTGTAAAATTCTAAGACAATATTTCCTTTGCCATTTTTTACAAAACTCAAAAATAAAAAAGTTATTCAACTTTGAAATTTACACAATAAATGCGCTGTTTCAACAAATGTTGATAAAAACCAGGGACCAAACTCTACCCAAATTTTCTTCATAATTTTCTGAATCGAAAAGTCCTGTGCCACTTTTCGCAAAACTCAAAATCAAAAAAGATATTTGAGTTTGAAATCTAAGAAATCTGATTGGTTGAAATTTTTAACTTGAATATCTTTTTTGATTTTGAGTTTTGCGAAAAAAGGCAAAGGACTTTTCGATTCAGAAAATTATGACGAAAATTTGAATAGAGTTTGGTTCGTGGTTTTCATCCCCATTTGTCGAAAAAGCGGATTTATTGTTTAAATTTCAAAGTTGAATAACTTTTTTATTTT
>JAPYZL010162705.1:0-11433 GCA_030522825.1 Platygaster orseoliae
CCAATAATTAATTAACCATAACGAATATTGCTCTAAAATTTTAAAGGTTGTTGCGTTGCATCACATTTTATCAATTTTTTTAGTTGCATGCAGAAAGTATACATTCACTATATAATTATAATGTTTTTACACTCTACTGAACAATTTTCAAATCGATGGTTAGCCCCTTTCGTTCCCCGACCCTTCATTTGTGGCTAGTGTAATGGGTCAGAGTCACTGGGGGAATTGAGAACGTTTTGTTTTTGCAATGCTGGTCGGGTGCGAGTTCTGCCTCGTTCATCGATAATTCTTGGATTTTCTGTGGTTAACGGGGCTCGTTTTGCGGAAAGGCATTCGTTGGTTTCGGGAATTTTGTAACCGTCGTTGAGTCCCGCGAGTCGAGGCAGGAAAGGGGCTCCATGACCCATAATTGGCCCTGGGGAGTCACGAGATGCGAGGAGGGGAGAGAAGGAGAAGCAGCGCGGGTCGACTAGGCCCTGCGATTGCGTCACAACGGGCGAGATCGTATAGCAGTAAGTAGCTGAGGAAAGTTTTTTTTTGTTTTCCCTTGGTTCGTTCGATTTTGTGGAATAAAGCGGGCCAATTGATATGGACAGGGTGGGTCTTCGTTGTAAGCTGACCGGTACCAGGATGGAAGGCTAGAGAGCCACGACGGCGTCACGAGAGGGAACGACAGCGAGGCCAGGAGGACCCGGGGACGTGGCGGCGGGAATAGCGTCCGGGTAAGAATGAGGAATGATCCGGGGACCGTAGCTGTGATGTGAGTGCGGTTAGGATCGGGGAGTGTATCCGAGTTTTGGTGGTTCTTTGATTTTATTCCTTTTTTTTTTCGTAGTTGAGTTTATCGCGGCTCGATTTGCCGTTCGCTAGTGTCGCGCCGGCCGGTGATACTATTATACCTGTGATTAATATGTTGCCCGACGGGGCCGTGATTTACTGAGGGAACGATGGGTATGTTTTTTTTTTTTGGTTTTAAGTGAAATTTGCATCTTGCCCCTGCCCCTCCCCCTCTATAGCACTGGGAGCATCGCGGGGTTGCTTCCAGGTTCCAAGCTGCGGGCATCGTTGGTTTTGACGGAATTCATCGTGGACCCCAAGGTTTCCTCGCGAGCTCATATTTCCTTTCGAATGAAGAAGTAGCGCGGAAAATGCGTGGAGCGTTTTCCGCGTCACACTGGATTGTGCGGAAAGTTTGGAAAAAAAATGAAATGTGAAACTTTCAGAACAGCCCTCACTTACGAATGCAATTCTGTGTTTCTTCCAATTGTTTCGAAACAAACGATGTTCGGAAATTCCCAAACCTTTACAAAAAACGGTTCAAAATTTCACATTTTTTTAAATACAGTGCTAGAATATGTAGTACAATATTGAATGAATCAACTCAAATCTGCTTGACAAAATTCAGTATTTCATTTTATCTACTCAACGTTTCATTCGTAATTTGGAATAGCAATAAATTTTTAAACAATTGATAAATTCTTTTTATTTTTTTTTACAGAAACTGCAAGAGCTTGCAAAACTATTAGCGACACAGCTGTCAATTAAGTGTCGTTTCAAAACGGAATGGCACAAGTTATAAAAAGTATAAAACAACGACATGGCGAAAGCCAATCAAAAATTAGTGTGTCTGAATAAAGTTACATGGAGAAAATGGCTATTTTGAAACAACTAAAAAAAAATTACGGGCGTGGAAGAAATGAATGAAGGAGATGAAGGAGACATTCAGTCGGAATAATTATGTTTATTTGTACACATAAAATAATAAAATTATTACTTTTGTGAAAGATTCAATTATTATTCTCCTGTTTCTAACTGTTGATTTGAAGAACAATTATTATTAACTCGAAAATTAAATATTAAAACATAATATTCAAATACAGAGAATGTGTATACATCTTGAGTGTTGAAAAAATTCACGCGTGACTGCCGAGTGTCTTCTCATTGACGGAACGCCGAGTCACGAATTCACGCTGTCCGACTCAGTGAATCCACAATGCCGACGCATGTATATGCATATGAATTTACGAATTCATCAAACGCTATCCTCGTTAATTCATATAAATTGTGACGGTTGGGAAAGATCCGTAGATTTAAAATGCCCCTGTCGGGGGTTCGGCGGATTTGTCGACTTGGAATCATTGTTTCCGCGAAAAGAAATATCCTCCCAACCGTCACTTTGATGAGTAAAATGAGAAAGCCAGCTTTTTCCCCGAAATTGATTAACCGTCGGCCGGCCCAGGTTTGGTGTGTGGGCCGGGGCCGTAATTGGTCCCGCGGCGCTGGAGAGGAGAGAGTGGGAGTAGCGCGCTCGCGTCGCGTCTCGGGCGGGAGCGTCACTGTGTGGTTCGGAGCGCGAAAAAGACTACATCGACCAAGCAGAAAAACCCAACATCTGGAGCTATCGAGGGATCGCTAGTTTCTTTTTACAGGAGGAAAATTTTGAGAGAGAGAGTTATGATTTCAAGGATGAAGGCATCACGAGAGGTACGCCGAGGAACGACCGGGATGGAGGGGTGAAGTATGAGTGACGTGCGGGACCGTGGCGAGTTTTCGGGGGTTTCGTATTGAATTACGTGTTTCGGGTATAAGGGTTTTCTTTTATTTATGGCCGCTTATTTGTAATCGGGGTCGAATAAATGCCCTCCGGGGCTAGGTTTCTGGATGTGAGTAGGAAAGATCGCATTTTTGCTCCTGCCCCTCTGCGCCGACGAGGTCATCGCGGGTTTTCGCTAACGATCTCGTTGTGGGCTTGGTCACGGCGTTGGTGGTTCGGGGAGTCGCACCTCCTCCGACGCGGGTGTTTTGCTCTTTCGTTTTTTTTTGTGTCGTCCATTTTTCCCCTAAATGACGTGGTAAAATTTCGAGGGGTTTTACCACGTTACAGAATTCAATATTGTTAACTGGGTTATATTAATTATATATCATACGGCAGGATTTTGCCGATCTGGCTATCTTAAAATTACGAGCATCCATGCTTCTTCGACGAAATGGTGCTAAGATTGTTTTCTCATTATTATTATCATTATTATTATTTCTTACTTTTAAAAAATGAAGTTTGATAATGTTTTTTTTATTAATCAAAACATGAGAAATAATTGTTATCGAATTACACTGTTTGAGTTTAAATCTTCGCGTATAAGTTTGCATTAGAATATAGATGGAGGTATTCATATCAATTAAGTCTTCGCTGTGCGCATGTGCGATTGAGCACGGGCCTTAATGGCCATTTGAGCCTCGACGGCTAGATCAGGTTATTCTTCTTCCTCGAGCGCTCGACAGTGGAAGTTGTATGGAAGGGAACTTTAATGAAACGAGATACTAGAAAACGCATGTGAGATCCTTGCTGACTCACAAATTCATCAGCTTATAGGCCCAGCTCATTTTTACTGCGCCACAAAATAATAAGGAGAATAAAAAAGTGAGCAGACCCGATCATTATTCCGGGAGAGTTAGAGAAAAAAAGAAGAGGTAAAGATGAGAGCGGTTCAGATGATTTCGAGTGAGTTGTGGTTGCGTTACGCAACTTGCGTTAAATATGGAGTCGTGGGATTTTTCGACGCGCTGAATAGGGCGAGCGGATTCTGCGTGGGATTTTAATGCCGGGGTTTTTCTTCTCATGACGCGCTGAGGGGAGAGAGTGAATTCAGGACCGGTTTTTTGTCGTGCGACAAGGCACGTGGCGCGCGACTCGGAGACGTGTTCGTGCACGTTGTTTCGGGGCATCACGTGGGTCTACGTGGGTCTTTTTCCTTGTCTCTTAATCTCCGCGACGAGATTTTTCTCCTGGCCTAGCGGGGAGCCACAGAAGAAAGTGTGATGAGGGGACGCCCGGTTTTCGGAGATTGAAACAATGGGATGATCTGATGGCGTTGTTTTACTGCGTCGTCAGGTTTTTTTATGAGTGGCTTGGTTTTTTGTTGTTGCATAAGCTGGATTAATGTTCGACTGCGCGGTTCGAGTTAATTACATTGGATAGAATTGATAGATGATATGGACTTTTGGACGAATTTAATAAATAAGAAGCACGCGCAAATTAAATGTAATAAATAGATGATGTGATAAAACATTTTTCTCTGATGGATTTTATAGATTGCAGCACGTGAGAATCAAATAAAATGAATCGATGATATGATGATTATCATTTTTACGAATTAAATAGATGGAAGCACGTGCGAATTAGATGAAATAGATGAAAATATATATATTTTTCAACAAGTTTAGTAGATTGCAGCACGAGTGAATTGAATGGAATAGATAAATGTGATGATATGAAGTTTTTTTGGCTGATTCGATAGATGGAAGCACGAATAAATTAAATGAAATAAATAGATATGATATTTATTTTCAACGAATTTAATAGATAGCAGCACATGTACGTTAAAGAGAAGTAATGAATGATATGATATGTTTATTAATTTAAGACGAATTCTACAGATGGCAGTACGTGCGCGGTACTTTTTTTTTGTCAGAATTAACGGAATTAGGTACGAAGGACTGTTGTTTACCATGTTAACGTGAAAATTCGAGGTATTAGACGAGCTTTTAGAAGTTTTACGTTCTTACTGGCATCCGAATGAGTGAGAACGTACACAGCTATCTCTGTGTGCCTATGTGGGTTCACATGCATGCATAAGTATGCGTGTTTAGGCAGACACGCTAACATGGATTATATTTTTTTGATGATTGTGTACATGAGCTCTTATTACTTTTTCGGGGTCAAGTGCAGACGAAGACTTGTGTTCGGTGGGAGTCTGCGCTTGGCTAGAGCGAGGTTAGGGGGCGTTCGTGTCATGTCGTGTTTGGACGTGGCTACCTGTCGACAAGTCTCATTTGCTGTGTTTGGTACGGGGTCCGGGTTACAGCGCTTGGACGGACAGGGCTAGGACCTTAGTCTATCGTTCGCTTTGAATTATCTTTAATTGTAGTGCGTTTAAGCTGGTTTTGAAGCAAGAAGCTTTGACTTCCAAGACCGGGTTACAATGTAGATGAATAGATGAAATGCTATATACTGAATACAAACTGAAATCATCATACATGTTTGAAGGTCACTTCAAAAACCCGACTGAGTGATAGTTGATATGGCGGGACGTATGGAAACAGAGAAGGAAATCGAGAGTAGGCTTCTGGAGGTTACAGATGATATGGACATAAGTTTAGATGTACTTGAAATGGCGGCCCACAGCATTGCTGCCTTGCAGGACATTTTGGGCGTCGACGAGCAGGCTGGTGGTTCGAAAGAGGCACCAGAGATATTACGTAAGGCAATTCTTACCTTCCGCCAAAAAAGTTTAGATGCAAAACATAACACAGATCTTAATTTTGAGTTTAAAACCTAGAATATAACCAAGATGTTTAGTTGCAACAGAGAGCGTTGAGAGCGAAATCAGGACTGTGGCCTCAATGAAAGAGGGCAAGATCGACAAAGGGGCTTTGCCGGACAAGCAAACACTTAAGAGACCGGGAGTGGTGGAGGACAGGCTGATGACCCCATTGCCTGCTATAAGAGACCCCGACTCTCAAAACAAATCGACAGTGAAGGAGGTTCTGAACACGGCAAACAGAATTCTGAACACTGTCCAGGGGGTACTGCAGACTAATTTAGAGTTGAAGAAGGCCGAAATTAGGAACAATGAGGTAAATCCGTTGTCGACTTAAGATCAGAGACTGAATAAAATTCTGGAGGCACATTAAGAGATTGCAAACCCACCAAAATCTCATAATCCTCAACCTAGAAGTGTCCATACGAAAACTAATAATCCTACAATTGCTGCTGAAGCAAAAAGATGTGAAGTAAAGGGCAGTTTGCAAAAAATTCAGAGAGCTTAAGAAGAACAGCGGAAGGCTCCCAGAGTAAGCATCAAGCGGGATTACAGCTTGACGGGTAAGACGAATCCGGAAATCTGGCTTGATTGCTTGCACTCGGAATTAACATCAAACAAACTATTAGATGTTGTAAATCTAAATCCTATGGCCCGAACTTTTTGTCTCCTGACTGAATCGATGAATAGGAAAACGGTTAACCTTGTTACAGATACAATCTTTAACCGACTGGATGATAGTTATCACAAGAAAATTCTCGGGCTCCAGGACCCCATAGTGATTTTAGAGAAAATATAAAAATTTTGACGTAACGAAAGCAATTCGACTTATACGTCAGTGCGCGCACGCATATACAGTCTGTGTCTCTTGAAACAATTTACGGAGAAAGTGCATAAGCAGTCCTTAAGCGCTAACGGAAACTGACCTGGAACAGGGTCAAGGCGATCCTTAAAAAGGTTTCCGTTGGCGCTTAAGGACTGCTTATGCACCTTCTCCATAAATTGTTTCAAGAGACACACGCTGTATACCCTGACCATAGAACAGAAAGAAAGTATTGTGAATTTCTCAGAGAGATTCGATACCATAATTCGAGAGTTTTAAGGATGGAGAGGAGTTGAAAGACTCACAGGAAGAAAAAATAGCTATCAAGAATTTCAAGAGCCTTCAAAATATCTTATGGCCTTATTGACTCAAGTAAATTTCCTCAGATCGTGGCACACCTGAAATTGTTTTACGCGCAATCTATGTACTATTATGTCTATGGGGAATAGGCATTGAAAGAGAAAATTAAATGGCAGGGTGCAATGAATCAGTTTCATCCAAATTGAATTATAGTGCATCATCTCGTAGGTTGAATTTTTTGTGCGCTATACGCCTAAAAAGCAAAGTGGGCATGGGTGACAAACAGCCGAGTCAGGAGATTCCTGGCGAGGCAAGGATTTTAACCGGAGAGGCTTCGTCGCCAGCTTTGAAAGATGCACCCTAAGCCAGTACGTCCAAAAAGGCGTTCGACCTGAGCGAGCTCATCGATGTGATAGGCAACTTACGCATCATGCTAGTTCAGAAGATCACCGTAACTTCTACCGCCGAGCAGGCTCCCTTGCGACAACTCGCTCCTTTAAGCGAGATAACGCTGACACCGATATCCTTGATATCAACCAATTATCATATATGGCACGATAGACCCGATGATGTGCGTTACGTGTTGCCGTCGAGTCAACGCAAAATTGCATTTTCGAACACTGATGAGTTTTACAGCGCGACTCTAAAGGACTTCGAGACTGAGTGTGCTCTCTCGGAGACTTCCTTTTTCGAACTTGACCACCAAGATCTTATCTCCGGTGAGCGGTGCTACGACCCTTCAGCCTTGGAATTCCATTTGGAAACGGCCCTCGGAACTGGAACTTTCGACGACAATTATAGACAGCTCTTGTCAGGCCTGTGTTCACAAATTCGTATCAACAGACGTGAAAAAGCATTCGTCCAGACTAACCATTTTGATTACCTACCTCGAGCCCGGGTACGCGATGCTGTGCTCGAGGACTCGCAGACTCAAATGCCCGCCATTCGAATAGCTATGGGCGACGTCATCCATACCTTCGATGCGGCCGATGAACAGAGCTTCAGAGCCTCACTCGATTGGATCGCTATACGCTTGTATTTCCCTACTATGGGTACAATTTGACCCAGGGATGTTTAGACGAATTAGCACTCGCTGGTTCTTTGTTGCGATTCGAGGCAGTTTCGGGGATTTCTGGGTTCGCGCACACCCTAAATCCAACTCACTCCGAGGAATACTGCCGCAGTGTAGTGGATAAAATACCCAATCATTTCGCTAATCCCTGGTACTCGTGGACGAGGATCGTCTGGGCAATTCGTACTACAGCTATAAAAAACGATTTCGATGGACTTCCGATAGCTATTGAATTTTCCGCTCGCTCCGATAAATTCAAAGGCGATGACGACGTCAAGAAATACTACACAGCTGCGAACGGTCGGGTATCGTATGGTACATTACTTTTTTATTTGGGCAGTAGTCAAAAAGAGAACGAAGCGTACATTGGTGATAATGAAAATTTGCGAGGGGATTTACATGAATTACAACAAAATGTGAAAAGGATAACACGGGTTCTTGATGACGATAGGCAACACACAATTGAGTATTTGTCTGAAGAAGACGAATCGCGTATGTTGAGGGTACTTCATAAGAATTTGTGGCTCGTCAAGGGGTCAGACTATCTCGGTACATTGTCGGTTCGACGACGATAAGGGATGTTAGTTTCGTTGATAACGCTTTCGAAGGTGACATTGTTGTTAACTTCATAAACCGTACACTTATTTCGTTATCAAAGGGGGACGCGAAGATAGTGGTGAAAAATCCGTGGGAAAATCATATTAGTTCGGGGTTCTGGAAGTTGACTTCAAATTCGCGTTCGTAAAATTTGTCGAAGAATATGTTACAAATGGTCATGAGTCAAGTAAGGCAGACTGTTAATGCAGTTTTTCCATAGCGCTATGGGATTACAATCAATGGGAACGCAAACGTTAACGTTATAAACAATACAGTAAATGTGAACAATTTCGGCGACAACAACGACGACTCTGTTCGCCCAGAGCAGGATTTTATTAATGATTTATTTAACGCGCGTCTTGATCTTCGAGAAGAGTATAGGACTTGCGGATCGAATACTTACAGCTTCAACGAACGTAGCGGGAAATGGGAAAGTATAACCGATCGTATACTGAATCAAGATTGAACTGATATCCTTTCAAACACATTGAATTTAAATGATAAAAAATTACGCGTGATAAAATCAAAGAAGCATATGGATTCGATCCGCGAGTGGTTTAAGGCTCGCGTGGAAGACCCGACATTTGAATCAAAGCTAGACAGCAACTTGGACATTTTGCCTTCGAAAATGGGGTAGCATTCGTAGATGGTACCTTCAGGAGGACACTGTGGTCGGATTACGTGCGTACGACGTGCGGGTGGGAGTACGATGAAAATGACGTGATGCATGTACCGAAAGTAGAACAAATGTTTACTGAAATTTTTCCGAACGAAGAGGTCAGGAATTTTATAATTAGTTTCATTTTCTAAATGTTGAGCGGTAGACGAAAAGAGAAACTGTTTCTCTATTTTACAGATAGGAGATCTGGCAATAATGTTAAATCAACCATTATTGCCTTTTTGAAGGTACTGCTAGGCCGGTACGCAGCTACGTCATCGAAAAACGAATGTGCGCCTAAATTTGGTGGGCGTGACCGCAATAGTCACGACTCGGGTTTAAGGGTATTTCAGGGTAAGCGCCTTCTTTTGGCGGACGAAATGAAAAGTACAATGATTTTGGACTGTGCTTGGATAAAGTTGATTACGGGTGGAGCGATAACCGTTGATGAAGGTAGGATTATTCATTCCAGTGAAATGTTCGAATTTTTTGGCAGGCACTCGTGATTTTGGCGTCGAACGAGCATGACATTCCCAAATTTGATCCTAGCGACGAGGCATTCATGAATAGAATGATCGTGTGCAGATTTGAATCGAAATTTACAGCAAATCCATAGGATTACAACGCAGAAGAGCATGTATACCCAATGAAGCAGAGCATAACCAAAGACTTTCCAACTTGGAGGAACAGTGCCCTCCATTACATAATTGCAAATGCAAAAAATTCATTGACAGTCCCGGAAGTAATGAAATTGTGGGGTAGGGAATTGATCGTAGCCAATGATGTATTGACTGAGTGGTTGGATGCACATATCATCCCTGTCGATGACGTAGCTACGTATGTAGCATTGTCGGATATAAAAAAGCGAATTGTCGTCGATGCTGGTAACTTTAACAATAGTGTAATTCGCGGCTGTTTCAATAACTGGGGCAAGAAGAATTCGTTACTTTTCAAAAATCGTCATGCGCCTAGAACGCCGGGCAAAAGGGCGGACCGCACAAATGTGTTAATGAGATGCAAATTAGTACTTCAGTGAAATGTAATTAGTTTTAGGAGTTGAAGAATGAATAAATTTCGAAGTTGCATGGGTTTATTGTCAGAAAAAACGGCGAAGCAGAAAGGTTAATGTTCGACTATTCGTAAGCGTGGCATTGTAATCCGACGTGTACATTGGTAGTGTTATTAAAATGTAAATATGTTTTTCAACGAAATTTACAATTTTTTTTATTTAATCATGAATAATCCATAACTTTTATAATGCTCGTGATTGTCATAAAGGGAACGATCGGATTCGCAGTTAGAATTATTTTTGCAGTACTTTTCAACATACAATAATATCGTCGGATAAGCAGTCATGATAATTTTTTATAGTATTTCCAAAATTTATTCGTAATAGACACTTTTATAATTCAATAACAACGATAAACAATCATTACCTGATGATTACGGTAAGTATTTTTTTTTTGTATCTTGAGAAATATTAATAAAACGTTTCTTCGGGATTACAGTATAGTTAGATTTTAATTAATTTTGAGTTGTAAAATTTTTTTACACCCTTCAATACTTTGAAAACAATATTGCACTATCGTTCAGTGATGCGTTTTATAATTATTTAAATTTTTTATTGTAACAAAGTCATATTCAGTATTTTCAGAATTTGATTTTAATTATACTTGAATATTATTCGTAAAGGAATAAATGAGATAATAAATATTCATTACTGCTAGATCCCACATCGTCGGATAAGCAGTAAAGTAAAATTTACTATTACATCAACATTTAATCATGATAAGCCGTTGGAGATTTCGATGACAACTGTAAACACTAATTCCCTGATGAATACAGTAAGTATTTCTTTTTTATTTCTTGAGAAATATTTATTAAACGTATCATCGGAATTGCAGTATGTAGAGTGTTTTAATACACTGAAAATGTGTATCGTCATCATAACAATAATATCGTGCTACAAACAATATTATAAGCTTGTCACGAGAATCCAGCTAGATCGTGCTATCCACAATATAAGATTGCTACTGCCACGATATGATCGTCACAGTAACCAACTATTTCGCTACTGTAAGTATACGTATTCTTCGGGTAACAAAACATATTCTTCTCGTCACAATACAGTGTATTGTCAAAGAGTATCGTGCTCATGACAATAGGAATACAATTTTTTAGAACATTCAATACTTAGAAAACCTTAATGGTACAATCGTGTAGTGATGCGTATTATAATTATTTAAAGGTTTTATTGTAATAAAGGCATATTCATTATTTTCATAATTTCATTTTTATTGTCTATTATTGTCTATTATTGCACCGAATGACCATTTCACACGCACATAAGGCAATTACCACGATGACGGGTTCTAACGTGAATTTTCTTTCGAGCATTTTTTCCACAATGACGGGTTCTAACGTGAAGTTTCTTTCGAGCAGTTTTTTCTCGCAAGCGATGCAATAGCCTCTAACGTAATATATATACAGCTGTTGATATATAGCTATCACCGCTACCACTGTAGCCGAAAGTATACAAACAAGCTTGTGACACATTGCAAGCGTATAGTATACAGGGTGTCCCACAGTCACCGCGACGCCGAAAGCCAGTCGATTATTCATGAAATTCTAAGGCAATTTTTCCTTTTCCATTTTTAAAAATTCG
>JAPYZL010162750.1:0-19336 GCA_030522825.1 Platygaster orseoliae
GGTCGTCTACCTTCGAGCGATAAATTTCAGGCGTATTTTTGACGATGGATGACGAAAAAACTATACATGATAGTGACACAATTTTTTTTTATTTAATTGATACATTGTCAAAATTTAAAAACAAAAAAAATTTTTTTTTTTTTCGTTATCTTGGCTTTGACGCGTCCTTGAATCGACCTCTGCCATAGTAGACATTTTGGCACTATTTCTCAGCTACAGAACCTTGAAACATGAAAACAATCATATTTCTCTATTTTTTACTAATATGACTATGATTAGACACAAGCTTTTTGAAAAAAGTTTTTTTTTTCAATTTTTTACAGCTTCTTTCAGCTAGAAAAACAGGGTAGAAAATAGAACTTTTTTCTTTAATTCACTGTCATTTTGTTAAATTTTATTCTAATTATTAATATATTTCGTAGAATTTTCTAGTATTTTAATAGATTTCTGGTAGTTTTATGGATTGCTATGTAAATTTCTGGAATTCAAAATTGAATGGGTTTGCATTATTCAAATGGATTTTCCAGAAGACAATACATCGATTTTTGGTATTCTAAAAATTTACCTTCCTTTTTTATTATGTATGCCATTTAAATGATTTTTTTGTATTAGGAATTTACGAATTGATTTACATTATTTTATGAATTTTTAAAAAAGATTTCAAAAATTCAATGCTGTTTTTTCATTATTTTTCTCTACTTGAATACTTAACTAGTAATTCAAAAAGTTGGTTATGAGATCGAAATTACCACCATAAAACCTAATTGTTTCAAAAATGTATGACATTTCCAGAATGTAATTTAAAGGTTTAATAGAATCTTCGCAAATTTTTTCATATTTTTTTTTCTGAACAAAAATACATGAGTTGAAATAACTTTTTTTCATGTTAAAAAAGTTTACAACGTTGAAAAATCACACGAGAATTTTTTTTCTGAAATTTACCACACTCTAAAAAGTCAATCTTATTTTAAGATGCAACCAAATCAAGAGACGACTTGAAATTCAAAAATCAAGACGTGCCTTGATTTTGTTGCATCTTAAAATAAGATTCAATTTTTACAATGCATGAACGATTGAAAAGCCCAAAATAGTGAATTCAGCGAAACTCCTAAAAATCGTCGACAAAAAAAAATTCATTTAATCATCGACTACGAAATTCGTCGTTTTAAAAAAAGGTCAAACTTTTAAGATTCTTGTAATAAAAACTTTTCTTACAAAATTTTATTTCCTGTAGAAATGTTAAAAAAAATTTTTTTCATTAAAATTTCAGTTCGTTAGAAATGTACAAGGCTTCAATATTTTTTTATAAAAAATTTCAAATTTTTTAAGAAAGTGTCTGTAGTTTTAATAAAAAGTTTTCTTCTTATAAGAATTTTTCAAGGTCGACCTTATAAGAAATAAAATTCTCATAAGAAATTTCTAATTTTTTTAAAAAAGAAACACCATTTTTTTCAAATTTCCAGTGAAATTTGTTAATTTTTTAATTAAACTTGATAAAAGAAATAATAAAAACTAATTTAAAAAAATTCTAACATAATAATAATAATAATAATAATATATAAAAATAATAAAAACTAATTAATAAAAGTTAATAAAGTTTTAGTGGGAATTCGAAAAAAATGGCGTTTATTTTTTAAAAACATTTCATACCTAGTGACAAAAAAAGAAAAATTTCTAATTGTTATAAGAATTTTGCCATTTTTTATAAGAGCAAAAATCACTAGCGTATAAACATGTTTAGAAAATTTCTTATCAGGGGTTTCGTCGAATCTATTTTTTCAAGGTTTCACATTATTTTTGGTAAATCTCAGAAAAAACTTTTCATATAATTTGTCAACGTTGTAAACTTTATGAATAACTTTTTTTCTAGCTCTTCGAAAAAAACTGAGTATTTGCTCTTTGAAAGTGAGAATTTTGTTCCCCCAACCCGCCCGAAATATTTCCACGTCAGAAAGAAGAGTTTCCACGATTGCGTTTTTTACAGTCGGCAGTTTTTCAGGGCTTTTTTGCCCTTCCTTTATGCACTTGTCCGCGATTGCTTAGCGATGCAGTTTCTCGTTCACTTGGTTCCATCTCGAATCCTTGGAGCCCATATCGACGAGAAACAAGCCGTCTCACGAAGCTCTCCCCGACAGATCTGATAAATATTAACATCAGCGTCCCCGAGCTTTGTTTCACCCCCCCCCCCCTCCGCCCCCACAATTCCTATTTCACTCTTGCCCTCTTGTGACTTATTGCCGACCTGATGAAAACTACACTTTTCAACTTCATTACGGCGATGATCCGAAAATCCGAGAGTTCATAAATCAGTTTGCCTTACTGCACGTCAAAGTTTTCCCTGGAAAGTTGGCCAAAGCTTACGAGGCAATGAAATTCGGACTTTCATGACAAAGCCCTTGTAAAGTTAGCAGACATTTTCACCGAAAATATATTACACGCTTGGCTGAAATTAATGTTGAAAAAATCACGTAAATGATGATTCCTCTCGTGAAATAACGTATTATCAACGTCCAATCGTGAAGCAATAAAAGTTGAATTATCTTGCAGGCATGTTTTCGTGGTTACAATGTTCCGTTGCATGGAAACACGTGAATGAGTAATTAGGAAATCACGTATTTTGATCATGTTCGGACGTGTAATCCCAAAGTTAGCTCATTAAATTGTCTCGAAAATAAGGGAATGGCGGCGGGGTGGGGGGGTGGGAGGATTTTGCGGGGTGTTTTACACGAGCGCGCCGTGGGGGTGTAGGTTTAATTATCGAAGAAGCGCCGCTCGCCACGATAAAGCTTTTTCGGGCCTTTTGAGCGCGTCCGCAACCAAGGATTATCTCATTACCGTCACCCTATTTGTCGAATTTACTTTGACATTATCCTCCGCTCGCGAATGAGCGGAATTAGCCCTGTTTTGTCGATGGCTGTTGAAGCGATACCGAGTTTCCATACACTCGTTTCGTATTCATTCGCAGGGCTGAATTGCATTTTTCCCAGGAATCAAAAACTACATTTCAGAACCTCATAAATAGTAATATTTTCCCCAACAATTTTCATGATGTAGACAACCTCATTTGTGGTTCGTGCAATCACATTAAGAGTTACTACAAGATTTACGAAAATTGCAGTAACTTTTAATGTTGATGCACTAACTACAAATGAGGTTGTCTACACCATGAAAACAGTTGGGGTGAATGTTACTATTTATGAGGTTGTGACAACCATATAGTTTATTCCCCGCAGGCTTTTTTTCTACTTTTAGAGCGAGGAAAATGAAGGATTTTGACATGGATGAATAATAAAAAAGTTTTTTTTATACAGAGACAGGGCCGGATTTAGAGTGTGGGGGGCCCTTTTGCGGACACAAATTAATGACATTATAAAAAAAGAATAAATCTCTGATTCATTTTTTTGATTTATTATCACAAGTATAACTTATTCATCTAATACAGCGTAGAAGTCAGTAGAATTAAACATAAGTAAATGGTTTCAACTTACATTTGTATGAAGTAGTAACAAATGTACTATCAAATTTTATTATTTTAAAGACTTTTTACGGCATTTTAGAAATAACGCGATTTAGAAATAACATAGCTTAGTACACGCATGTTAACCCAAGAATAATGATATCAATTGAAAATTTTATTTTCGAAGGTACAACTTAAAAAAATTCAAAATAATCTTGAAAAATAAATAAAGTAATTGAAAATTTTCACAAGAATTGTTGAAACCCGAATAATAAATTTGGTCTTACAATTATAGTTTTATATTTGAGTATATCGAACTAATGAGAAAAAAATATGTATGTGTGTTAAAATATAGATAATTCATTTTCAAAATTGGAAAATTCTCTGTAATAGAGATGTCGCAACGTGATTTTTCATGATTAAGTGGGGATGCAATCTTAAATGACAAAAGGGGTTATATGTGTATACATGAATATTTATTATAGCACCGTAACATCTTGGAAATTTACTCGCGACGCTCCAGCTTGAGTTTTTCAAAATACATATCATTTTTCTCATGAAATCACAATGTTTTACTTCCAACACATTGTCTTGTGTTTTTGGAGGGTTATACAGTATTTGTAGAAATTTCTATATAGATTTTTAGAAGATTCAATTCAAAAATTTACAATTTTTAAATTACAAATTTTTGCCATGACTCTTTATATTGAAGACTCTCACGAAATTCCTAAATGTATACAATTGAAATAAAAGTGAAATTCCAACCGAAATTCGGAAAATAATACTTTCGGGCAAATTGTCGTTCAGGGAAAAATACTTTCGAGAAAATAGCCATTCGGGAAATAATACGTTTGGAATAATGGCGTTTCGGGAAAATAATCATTAGGGAAAATGACCGTTCGGAAACTTGGATTCGGGAAAATGACCGGGAATCATTATATTGACGTGGATTCATTTTATTTTAAAGACTATTTATCTATTTAGCATCTTCGTATTTTTGAGTATTTATGAATATAACTCGATTAACTGTGATTTTGAATAAATTTATAGCGTTTTCCTAGATTTTTGGAAAAATTGATTGTATTCACTGTAGAAGTCAGTTTTTTGGATATCGAGTATTAAAATAGATTTTTAGTATTTTATAAGTTTTTTGTTCGTTCAATAATTGTTTATGTTTCTCTTGGGTATTTACACGGTATAAGACATTTTCGATATTTTTATAGATTGTTTGTTAGATGATTCGATGATCTAGGATTGAAAATATAGATTTTTTTTAGAAAATAATAGGTATTCAAGAAAATGATAACAACTGCATAGATTTTTTGTAATTTTATTATTGTTCTCCATCATAAATATTTTTCATATTTTTTAGTAATTAATGAATTTTTCAGAATTTCCCAGGATTTAAATAGATTTATTCTTTTTTTTAGATCGTTGTAAAGATGACTTGATGTAATTGAATTAAAGTTTCTTAGTTTCACATGTTTTTAATGAGTTTCTAATCAAATTTCAAATATTATTGTAATAAAATAAATTAGAAAAAAGTATAGTAAATGAATTAATTTAAGAATTTTAATTTTTTATCAATTAGGTTATTGAATAAGTACTTTTTTTAAATTAATTAATAATATTTAAAAGTATAAAATTTTTATTAAAAATGACTCAATTAATTATTGTTCAATAAGTTATTACATAGGTATTATTGATTATTTGAATATATTCATTATAATAATTTGAATTTTTTTTCTCAATGTGTTACTATCATAAAATCAAAATATTATAGGATTCTTAAATGTTTCAAGGTTTTCTTGGAAATAAAAAAAAGCTAATTAACAACTTAGTTCACAATGTCAAACTCTGCAGTCGAATTTCATTTTTCTTAGCTTTAAATGATAATATTTATTTTTATTTTGAATCTTTTTAGCATCTTTGTATTTTTTAGTATTTATGAATATAATTCGATCAACTGTAATTTTGAATAAATTTATAGCGTTTTCATAGATTTTTGGAAAAATCGATTGTATTCACTGTAAAAGTCAGTTTTTTGGATATCGAGTATTAAAATAGATTTCTAGTAGTTTATAAGTTTTTTGTTCGTTCAATTGTTTATGTTTCTCTTGGGTATTTATACGATATAAGACATTTTCATATTTTTATGGATTGTTTGTTAGATGATTCGATGATCTAGGGTTGAAAATATAGATTTTTTTAGAAAATAATAGATTTTCAACAAAATGATATCAACTGTATGGATTTTTTGTAATTTTATTATTTTTTATCATCATAAATATTTTTCATATTTTTTAGTAATAAATGAATCTTTCAGAATTTCCTAGGATTTAAATAGATTTATTCTTTTGTTTAGATCGTTGTAAAGATGATTTGATGCAATTGAATTATAGTATCTTAGTTTTCCATTATTTTCATAAATTTTTAATGAAATTTCAAAGATTATTGTAATGAAATAAATTAGAAAAAAATAAAATAAGTAAATTTATCAAAAATTTGAATTATACTACATTAAGTTATTGAATGAGTACTTATTTTTCATTAATTATAAATATTTCAATAAATAAAATTTTAATTACCAATAATTAATTGATTATTGTTAAATAAGTTTTAACATAGGTATTATTGATTATTTTAATCTATTGATTAGATTAATTTGAATTTTTTGTCTTAAGCTGTTACTATCATAAAATGAAAATATTATAGGATTCTTAAATGTTTCAAGGTTTTCTTGGAAATAAAAAAAAGCCTTTTTAACAACCAAGTTCACAATGTCAAACTCTGCAGTAGAATTTTATTTTTCCTAGTTTTAAATGATGAAAAAAAATTCGCAATATTGCTTTTATTAGAGTAAATTTTTTTCTCGATTTTTTCTCGATTTATACATAAATTTATTTAGTCTGACAGTTGTCAAATTACAAAAAAACTTTTAACATCAAGTTCCATGTTCATAACAACGTTCGATAAAGCAGGACAAACTCAAGTTATTTCAAAATTTAATGCCCCTGAACGTCGTTTTTCCATCACATTAGAAAATGAAAAGTCGACTGGGTTTTATTTTCAAACAGATAAGTAATTTATACCAGGAGAAAAACGAGTTATTCGACCAAGCTGAACGTTTCTGTGACGCGATGAAAAAAAGCGTTTTAATACGGGAAATTTTGCAAGCAGTGAAATTGAACAAACAGTTAAGGATCAGTGGTGAATCAAAACCGGCCAATCGATGACTAAAAAGTAATTGAATTCCGAAGCCCACAATACGTCACTGGAAACAGAACGAATATTGATGCCCGTAACGTCCGAAAAGCGATTTTAACCGTGTGTTGGCGTGATTGGAAATGTCCATGATTTTCGTTTCATTTCTCTTTTCCTCTACTCACAAAAAAAAACACAATTACGATCATAATATGAGGAATAGCTGAAGAGAAAATAATTTGCGCACCCGAAAAAGCTCTAATCTGCCTCTTTATATTCCAAGGGAGAAAAAAAAATTCCCTACGCGCTTGAACACGGTTTAATATCCAAGTAACAAATATACGCAATATCCCAGGAATCGATGCAAAATTAATATCTTGTGCATGAAAAATTCGAGTGAAGAAAATTCGTCCCAGAGCACATCGGAAATTGAAATGCGCTCTTATTTTTGTTTCTCCCCGCCGTAAAATGATAAGTACGTTTACTTGGTAAATATCGTCGCCCTTTTCTCGCGGTACTCGCGAGCATCCCAATATTACCACCGATGAAAACACAACTGGCAGCAATCAATGCTGTTGGCTGACGTGTGCGCTCGAGTGCGGCTGATTCTATTGAGTAGAACCGTGTAT
Organism: Platygaster orseoliae; assembly: GCA_030522825.1. Taxonomy (NCBI): domain Eukaryota; kingdom Metazoa; phylum Arthropoda; class Insecta; order Hymenoptera; family Platygastridae; genus Platygaster; species Platygaster orseoliae. The sequence goes on from JAPYZL010162750.1 coordinate 7,291, forward strand.
TTCGGATTCTCCGTAACATGCGGCCACTGGAAATGAACATTTCCAAAGTCAATCACTCTTTTTCTCCAACTCCAAAGTCCACGATGCTTTTTGCTCGCCTTTTCATTCGACTGCATTTCAAATCTGCGGATTTCCCTTCAGAACTCAGAAATAACTATGTAGTACTGCGGGGACAGTCGCCACAATTGCAAATCATGAGGAAATCTTCATATCTCACTTTCAATTTATCAACATTTACATATATAGTAATTTATTTATAGTATTATATAGTAATCTACTATATTTTATATTACATATTTCAATGGTATAAATTTATGAATTTCATAAGATGAGTCGTGGTAAAAATGTTATAAGAAGAGAAAAAAAAAAGAAAAAAAGACCTTTCGGGAAAACGGTTTTCGGGAACAAGGCTGTTCGGGAAAATGGTCGGCAACGGCGTAGTTTAGCACTAAAATATACCCTATTTTATAAATTTCGTATTGTTAGGAAATTAATAAAAAAAAGCTTAAAAAAGTGGCAGTAGATTTGACAACGCTCGAGGTTGGCAGCACTTGGAGGGCCGGTCGCATCTCGCGAGACTCGAATAATTCACCGCATAACAGAGCCCGCGCGTGCTTTTTGTCACGATAAAATGCCCCAGGCAGCCCGAATAATGACCGAAACTCGTTAATGCTACATCACGCTCGGTAAACTACGTAAATATGGCTACACCCCGTGCGTGCGATCCCACGTGCGCCAGCACCAAGGACCATTCATCTCGCGGACGTTCCGCTGTACTTTCGCGCAATTAGTCAAAGCCTCGGAATAGGGGTCGCCTAGATTCATATTTCCAAATTGAGCAACTCGCGAAATTACGCCCGAGTGAACGGTTTCAATGGAGCGACAACTTTCTGTTCAAGTTTTCGAGATAGTTCGGTCATCACGGATGCTGGAAGAATCCTCGTTTTGCCTCTATAAATAACGCACGCGCGAAGGGTTGGATTTTTGAAAAATCTTTCAAAATTTGATTCAGCTGCAAGAAAATAAAATTAAGCAGAGATGTGGATATTTAAATAACTGATGTGAGGATTTTCGGATTATTTTGCTGGTATATGTAGCAACATGATTAGTTAGTTTTATAACAAGTTTGGCACCTCAGTAACTGTGATTTTTATAAAAAATTGCCAAATCTTTATAGAAAACTCCGTTTTTACAAATCCACTTTGTAAAAACGTTAAGTTTTATAAGAGTCAAATTTTTTATAAACGTTTTTTTTATGAAAATTGATAGTTTTTATGAAAACAGTTTAATAAAACTGACATTTTATTGCAATGTTTTTATAAAATCATTTTATAAAAAACAGACTTTTTCAGAAGATTTATATAAAAATCACAGTTTCTAGGGTAGTAAAATAAGTAAATCTTATAATTGATAATGGTAATTGTTAATGAAAACTTCATAATACATTATAAGAAATTCTTTTGTGCTCCACGCGATAATTTAACTTGGATTAACGAATTCTACATAATGAAAAATTTTCATTTTGAAGTCCATATAAAAAATAATCAACACCCTCAAATTTTCGACATTTTTCAAATTTTGACGGAATTTTTCGAATAACTAAAATGTTCGAAATAAAATTGTTGAAATTGTTAAAACATCCTTATTTTAATAATTTATTTATTTTTATATACTCATCATTAAATTTTAGTGATTATTTTTTGTTGCGAATTTTCAGAACGCTTAAAATTTCCATAAATCTTACAATTTTCCAACTATTGAAAATTTATGAATTTTTCGAAAGTTTGCATTTGCAGAATATGACGTGATTTTTGAATTTTTGTAATCATTAAAGATTATGAATAATATTTATAACAATTAGCAAATTCTGACCTTATTGAAATTTTCGCAACCCACGAAATTTTCGAATATCTGACAACTTTTCAAATTTCCCTTATCACTTATATTTATAAAATTTTATAATTCCTTGAATATTTGAGTTTCCAAAAATTCAGTGACTTTTCAGAATGTCAGTCTTCTTGGGGATTTCAAAATTTTAATAATTTACGGAGTTCTTAGAGTGAGTAAAATTTATGGAAATTATGATGGATTAAAAAATCTGTTAAAATGTTCCAAAGAAGGTAAATTTTCGAAATAAAATTGTTGAAATTGTTAAAACATGCTTATTTTTATAATTTATTTATTTTTATATACTCATTATTAAATTTTGGTGAATATTTTTTGTTGTGAATTTTCAGAACGCTTAAAATTTTCAAAAATCTTACAATTTTCCAACTATTGAAAATTTATGAATTTTTCGAGTCATATCGTTTGCAGAGTGTGACGTAATTTTTGAATTTTTGTAATCATTGAAGATTGTGAATAATATTTAGAACAATTAGCAAGTTCTGACCATATTGAAATTTTTGCAATCTAGGAAATTTTCGAATATCTGACAACTTTTTAAATTTCCCTTATCAATTAAATTTCTAAAATTTTGAAAATTGCTTGAATATCTGAATTTTCCAAAATTAAGTGAATTTTCAGAATGTCAGTCTTCTTGGGAATATCAAAATTATAATAATTCACGGGGTTCCTTGAGTGGAAAAAATTTATGAAATAATGATGGAGTAAGAAAATCTGCTAAAATGTTCCAAAGAAGGTAAATTTCCGAAATAAAATTGTTGAAATTGTTAAAACATCCTTATTCTCATAATTTATATATTTTTAAATACTCATTATTAAATTTTGGTGATTATTTTTTGTTGCAAATTTTCAGAACGCTTAAAATTTCCATTATTCTCACAATTTTCCAACTATTGAAAATTTATTAATTTTTCAAAAGTCATATCATTTGCGGAACGTGACGTAATTTTTGAATTTTTGTGATCATTAAAGATTATGAATAATATTTATAACAATTAGCAAATTCTGACCTTATTGAAATTTTCGCAATCTACGAAATTTTCGAATATCTGACAACGTTTTAAATTTCCCTTATCAATTACATTTATAAAATTTTGAAAATTACTTGAATATTTGAATTTCTCAAAATTTAGTCAATTTTCAGTATGTCAGTCTTCTTGGGAATTTGAAAATTATAATAATTCACGGGGTTTCTAGAATGGAAAAAATTTATGAAATAATGATGGAGTAAGAAAATCTGCTAAAATGTTCCAAACAAGGAAAATTTTCGAAAATAAAATTGTTGAAGTTGTTAAAACATCCTAATTTTCATAATTTATTGATTTCAATATACTTATTAATTAATTTTGTCGACTATTTTTTGTTTATAATTTTCAAAACGCTTGAAATTTCCATAAATCTTACAATTTTTCAACTATTAATAATTTATGAATTTTTGGAAAGTTCTATCATTTGCAGAAGGTGACGTAATTTTTGAATTATAGTAGTCGTTGAAGATTACGAATAATATTCATAAAAATGAGCAAATTCTTTCGAAAAAATTTTTCGAATATCTGACAACTTTTAAAATTTCCCTTATCAATTACATTTATAAAATTTCAAAAGTTTCTTGAATATTTGAATTTTATAAAATTAAGTGAATTTTCAGAATACCAGTCTTTTTGGGAATTTGAAAACTATAATAATTCACGGGGTTCCTAGAGTGGTAAAAATTTATGGAATAATGATGGAGTAAGAAAATCTGCTACAATGTTCCAAAGAAGGTAAATTTCCGAAATAAAATTTTGTAAATAGTTGAAACATCCCAATTTTTATAATTTATTGATTTCAATACACTTAATAATGAATTTTGTCCATTATTTTTTATTTCTAATTTTCAGTAACGCTTGAAATTTCCATAAATCTTACGATTTTCCAACTATTGAAAATTTATGAATTTTCGGAAAGTCCTATCATTTGCAGAATGTGACGAAATTTTTGAATTTTCGTAATCATTACGTAAAGATTATGAATAATATTTGTAACAATCAGCAAATTCTGACCTTATTTAAATGTTTGCAATCTACGAAATTTTCGAATATCTGAAAACTTTTGAAATTTCCTTATCAATTACATTTCTAAAATTTTGAAAACTGCTTGAATATTTGAATTTCCCAAAATTTAGTGAATTTTCAGAATATCAGTCTTCTTGGGAATTTCAAAACTATAATAATTCACGGTGTTCTTAGAGTGAGAAAAATTTATGAAATAATGATGGAATAAATAATCTGCAAAAATGTTCCAAATAAGATTAATTTTAAAATTACTAACTTTAATGAAACATCCGAATTTCTAAACTTTGCAAATTTTGACATATTTACGATTTTTATACATTTTTCCCATTTTGTGGTTATCCTAAATTCATATAGTAGACTGAAAATTCATATAATTCTCCAATTCATTGTATTTCAAATTGTTTCTTCGGAAAATATAGGTGTGGGGGTGAAGGGGCGGCAATTTGTTAAACTGTCTATGGGCGCCACATTCCTGAACCCGGCCCTGCACGCACGTTTCGTCCATCGGATGCAAATTAATTTAAAATTAAACTTAAAGTTCAAATTTTTTAATTTAGAAATTAAAATAAAATTCACAATTTTTAAATTACAAATTTTACCATGACTCTTTTTATTGAAGACTCTTATGAAATTCATAAATGTATACGATTGAAATAAAAGTGAAATTCCAAGCGAAATTCAGAAAAAAATACTTTCGGGAAAATTGTCGTTCAGGGAAATAACCATTCGGGAAATAATACGTTCGGAATAATGGCGTTTCGGAAAAATAATCGTTCGGGAAAATGACCGTTCGGGAACTTGGATTCGGAAAAATGACCGGGAATCTCGGATGCAATATTTTCGGAATACAGCTTTTTGCGCTTTCAATTTCGGGAAAATATGAAAAGCAGTGTACGCCATTTTTACGCTGGGATTTGTGGACCATTCTCCTCCGGGCAGATCGAAACTGAGCCTCGCGGGCTTCTGTCGAAATCTGTGACGTTGGCTGATTTATTTGCACTCACGCGAAATGCCGTACTTACACGTCATAAAGACGACGCATACCAACAAGTCACGCGTCGTTTTCACGACTTGCCCGGTTTTATCTCGGGCCGCGCACTAAAATGAAAAGTTTCCCGGGACCGGGGAACCGTAGTATACGCCGGGAACAAATAAAATCATCATCCGGGTTTCCCTTTCACGCTAGAATTTTTTCGTTCCTCGCTGAAAATATGTATGACCCGCTTCGGCCTGAAAAACGCTCGAGGAAACATTGTTTTCAGAAAAATGAAAATGGTGCTCGCAGTCGCGGAAATCCCGGACGACTGGTTTTTTGGAGGGGTTATATTCTATCATAATAGTAATTTTTCAAGTATACAATCTATTATAAAGTCATTCATTGAATGTGCATCCACTTTACCAATACATATTATGCCAATATGACATTATTATCTTTTCTGAGACATATTTATTATTTATACTTGCCAAAAAAAACACGACTGATATAATTAAGTTATCCTTCTGAGTTTTTTTCTCGTTCTTACCATATTTTTCTTGAGAAAATTAATTATCTCATTGATCTGTAAGCAAACCATTGCATTTTTGATAAATTTGTCGTCTTTTCTAGTATTGACGTGAAATTTACTTGGAAATTCTTGCTCGCCTATAACAAAACAAATCCAAGTATAAGAAACGAGAGCATCACGAAAAGTCATTAAAAATTCCATAAAGCCACTTCAGAAAAGAAAAAAATCACGTTAAATTTCTGAAGAAATTACAAGGCAACTTTTTGAACTTGCGTCTAAATTACGAGTGCCACGTTCATCTATAACGAGCTCCAATTCCATGCAAGAATTTTCATGAATATCTGAGGAAAAAACCGACCCATTTTAAAATTGCAAAAAAACCGTGAAACGTACATACGTCGTTTACAAAGGTGTATTCCCCAATAAAAAAAAACTGTAAATAGCCATGTGCGATCGTAAAAAGTGTAACTTTTTGCTTACGTATTTGTCAAAGGGAAAATCTCGGTACTCGCAAAAATATGGAAAGCGAGAGACTTGGCGTAAATTCGAACTCAAGTCAGACTTGTTTTTCAACTTTCCGAAAGTGCATGTAGGAAAAAAAAATGTCGGCGTTTCCCTCTTTTTCCTTTTTCCGTTCTCTGGGGACGACGGTTTAGTTGACGTATTAGATTTTCGTTTTAGTCGCAGGGAGCGCGATTGTCTCTCCAACTTTTCTCATTTCGCGCGGGGCGGAAAATAATACCGACTTTGAGGGTATGTGAAACATAAACGAATTTTTGATGAGTTGATGTTTGTGTTTTTTCGCGAATTATCCGTGTTCGGGAAAGTTGTACTTTTTTTGATGCACGAAAAATGGGCATGTTATCGATCGTGTAAATAATTTTATTAAATACAGCCCCCATTCAGTTTCTTTTTGAGGTATACTTTTTATTTAAAAAAATTTTTTCTTGAAAGATATTGAGATTTGAATCTTTTTCATTAAATAAATGTGTAGATAGACGGTAATCATTTAATATACATAAATTTTCGGAAATGTTCGGAAATGTTGGGGTACGTTGGGAAGTGTTCGGAAATGTTCGGGTATGTTTGAAAGTGTTCGGAAATGTTCGGGTATGTTCGAGTTTAACATTTTGTGTCATTAGTGTATGTTCGTAAGTGTTCGGGTAGTTTCGGAAATGTTCGTGTATGATCGAGTATGTTCGGAAATGTTCGGGTATGATTGAATATGTTCGAGTATAACATTTTATGACATTAGTGTATGTTTGGAAGTGGTCGGGGATGTTCGGGGATGTTCGGATATTAAGTGTTAAGTGTTAAGTATCAAGTCTTAAGTATTAGGTGTTAAGTCTTGAGTGTTAAGTCTTAAGTCTTGAGTCTTGAGTGTTAAGTCTTGAGTCTTAAGTATTAAGTGTTAAGTCTGGAGTCTTAAGTATTAAGTGTTAAGTCTTAGTGTTAAGTCTTAAGTCTTGAGTCTTGAGTGTTAAGTCTTGAGTCTTAAGTATTAAGTCTTAAGTAATAAGTCTTAAGAAGTCGAGTTAGGTTAGTGTTTTTTATTATATAGAGAGAAATTTGGAAATTGTTTCCTACCGCAGTTCTCGGTGGATGGAGGTTCCTTGGAAAGCTCGTCATTGCGTGGCGCCGCATTGAAAAATGTTGGGGCAATTTCCGCTCGAGGTTCGGCATGCTTGAGCTTTGTGGTTGTTCGGTGGGACCCAGGTGTGATACGTGTAGGCACACGCGACGTGGGTGGCCGTGGTTTAAGCGGCGTTTCTCTAACAAACTTCGCCAAGCGTATTACAAGCGCGACGCGGCCTATTTTCATTCTCTCTCTTATCCGAGCTCGCGTACTTACTCGGTCCGGGGCTCGCTATTTCTTCTCTCTTTTCATCGCGAGCGCCGAGGATCCAGGTCAGCCGGTCGTTGCTTTCCCAACCGTCGCGAATTTTCACCACGTGCATCACGGACTCAACCACCCGGGTCGCAAAATGCGCGGACCAGTCAAAAACAGCTAATTTTTTTCAAAAATAATTTAAAAAAAGAAAAGATATCATTATTTAAAGCATCCAAATTCACAAATCGGACAATTGATTTTTATAATGCATAGTATATAAAAAGATTTTTCAAAATTAGAAAAATTTTTGATTTCGATGTTTTGAGAACTGCTAATATTTCATATCAAAAAAAAAAAAAATCAACTGCATTCTTGGAATTCTAAAGAAATACTTTCATATTAATAATACTGGAGGTTTTGAGTGCATGAACTTACAAAATTAGGGAAGACACCATTTTTTAAATAAAATAATTTCTATTGCTTTATAGTTTTAACCTTTTCATTAATTTCATAAGTTTTAATTTTTATTGAGTTTATTAGGTTTTTTAAATAAAAATTACAAAATTGAATACAAAATTAGAGGAAATATAAATGTTCTAGATTGACACTTTATTGCAAAATGTGCGGGCCACTCGAAAACAGCTAATTTTTTCTTGAGAATAATTAAAAAATCAAACAAATAGCATTAATTAAGGTATTCAATTTCAAAAATTAGACACTTAATTTGTATAATGCAAAAGGTATAAAAGATTTTTCGAGATTACAAAAATTTGTGATTTTGATGTTTTAAGGATTGTTAATATTTCATTAAAAAAAAAACAAATTATTTGCATTCTTGAAATTCTGGAGAAATACTATCATATCATTAATCCTCAAGGTTTTGAGTTAATGAATTTTACGCAATTTAGAGAAAACAGAATTTTTTAAATAATATATTTTTTATGAATTTTCATTTTTAATCATTTTCCTCATTTTTAATTTTCAATTTTTTCATTTGATTATGTTTTTTAATTGAAAATATAAAATCGAATACGAAATTGTAGGAAATATAAATTATTTTCTTATAAATGTTCTAGATTGAAATTTTATTGCAAAACGTGCGGACCATTCGAAAACAGCTAATTTTTTCTCAAATAATTCAAAAATCAAGCAAATAGCATTAATTAAGGCATTCGATTTCAAAAATCACACAATTAATTTGTATAATGCAAAAGGTATGAAAGATTTTTCAAGATTAGAAAAATTTGTAATTTTTATGTTTCGAAGATAGTTAATATTTCATATCAAAGAAATAAATTATTTGCATTTTTGGAATTCTGGAGAAATACTTTTATATTATTAATAGATAAGGTTTTGAGTTAATGTATTTGACACATTAGAGAATACAAATTTGTTATCTAAAAGAATTTTCATTATTTTAATTTCAAATCATCTTGATAATTTTGAAATTTTGAATTTTTATTACTTTGATTATGTACTTTAATTGAAAATATAAAACTGAATACACAATTAGAGTAAATATCATTTGTATTCATATAAATGCTCTAGAATAAAACTTTATTGCAAAATACGTGGATTATTTGAAAATCGCAAATTTTTACTTGAAATGATTGAAAAATCAAACGTATAGCATTCTTGACTAAAAAGTGTGTGAATAAGGCATTAATTTCAAAAATCATATAACTCTTTAAATCCAGAAAATATGAATGATTTTTCAAGATTTAAAAAATTTATGATTTCGATGTTTTGAGGATTGTTAATATTTCATATAAAAAAAAAAAAACAAATTATTTGCATTCTTGCAATTCAGGAGAAATACTTTAATATTCCGAATATTCAAGGTATTGAGTTAATGAATTTTACAAAATAAGAAAACACACAATTTTTTAATTAAAATAATTGTAATTGATTTAAATATGTAACCTTTTTATTCCTTTTTCAATTTTTAATTTTTAATAATTCGATCAAGTTTTATAATTAAAAATTTGAAATTGAATACACAAGTTCAGATAATATAATTTGTTTTCATACTAATGTTCTAGATTGAAACTTTATTGCAAAATGTGCGGATCATTTGAAAATCGCAAATTTTTACCTGAATGGTTGAAAAATCAGACGAGTATCCTTGACTAAAAAGTGTGTGGTTAAGGAAATGAATTTCAAAAATCATACTATTGATTCTTTTAATGCAAAAGATGTGAAAGATTTTTCATGAATAGAAAAATTTGTGATTTTGATGTTTTGAGGATTGTTTATATTTCATATCAAAAAAACAAATTTATTTCATTCTTGTAGTTTTGGAAAAATACTTCCATATTATTCATACTTAAGGTTTCGAGTTAATGAATTTTGCACAATTAAATCTACACGATTTTTCTAGTTAAAATAATTCTTGTTAATTTATGATCAAATTACTAATGATTCAATTATAATCAACATTTTATAAATTATTATTCAATTGAAATTTAAATTAATTTCTTAAAATAAAAATTGAATTGTTGAAATATCAAATAATCCGAAAAATTATTCAACAGAATAAATAATAATCATATTGATTATTATTTTGATTATTATCTATTATTTAAAATTAAAAATTAGAAAATTGAATACACAATTCGATTATCTGTTTTCATATGAATGCTCTAGATTGAAACTTCATTGCAAAATGTGCGGATCATTCGACAATTCGTTACAAAAATCGCCATCAAAAATTAATGAGAACTTCAACTCAAAATAATGATTTTAGATTATTGGATATTTAGTCTACGCTTATAATACTAATATAAAGTTCTCTTTTTCTTGTGTTTTTAGATCGTGCAAGGCCGAATTTCCATTGCGGTGAGTAAGAAAAAAATTCTCTCCTGCTGCCTAACTTTTGCACCTTTTTTTGGTCTGAGCAAATACGAAGTGAGTGCGAATTCCATTCTAAATATTTTCACACGGTCTTTTTTCAACACCCAGCAAAAAGATAGAGAAGAGAAAAAAAGTCGAACGAGTGGTGGAACGGCCGAGGGATTTCAAGATAACATTTTAGTGCCAAGAATCGTATATAGGATTTAGGATATAGCGTCGGACAATTTTTAGTGGCTTTCGGGGGTTGCGACGGACGGTTATAAAGGACGACCCCGAGAGACGTCCAATGCGGAAGTCTTCCATTCAAATTGCATTTCAAAGTAAAAAGGAGATTAGAAATTTTTATGAAAGTAATGAATATCATTTTTTTTATCGTTTTCTTATGCACAATTCATTTACAATGTAATTTTTATGTTTTAAACTCGAATGTTTGAAATATGAAAAATATAAATTTTTAGAAGTAGTGGACCCAAACTTTTGACTGGTAGTCTATTTTGTGAGATTCTCAAAATTACTGTAGAAAAAAGCGTACCTGAAACTTGTTTTTGCCAAGAATGCTGTTGGTGGCGTTTTCCATTGTACCGTGGGACTGCCCCATACGACTTGAGTTGTTTTACTGGAGATGAGTTTGGGAGCGAGGGCGTCTTCAGCGTCCCAGAGGAGTTCTCGATGCTCCGAAAACGTCTGGAACGTTTTTTTTCGAATGGCCTCTCGGGGAGCGAGCAGTGGTTGCTTTCCTTCCACTATAAAATTGACGAGGGATTTTCATGGTAATGAAGGGGCGGTTTTTCTGAGGATTTATCGCGAGGGCAAGAAAATGACAAATGGAAACGTATAAAGAGTAATTGGATGAATTTAGAAGAGCCTAGAACGGTTAATCATTTCGTGTTTGTAGAAATAAACCGATAACCAATATATTTTGTATTCTATGTTTTTCGAGAAATACTGCAGTGTTTTGGTTATAATTATTGTAATTAATGGAAGCCATATGATGGATCGAATAATTATGTGTGTTGTTCTACATTCAATGGCTGTAGGATTTATCAGTTTCTTGAAATTCAGGATTTTAAAGCTTTATAAACGGAAAATTGTTATTTCTGCATAAAAACTCGTATTTTTCTAAACCTTCATCCATCATTTTTAAATTATTATTATATGACTTTTGGAGATAGAAAACTTATAATTATGTGCACAGGCTTATAAATTCATTCAGTCACTATTATTTTAAATTGCAGGAAAGAATTTTTCAGATATTGCAGTCATAAGTACTTCAAATCGGGAGGGTATCTATAATGCATACATTTTTTGCGCATTGTTAACATTGATCATATATTTATTTTCATACAGATTTCTATGCAGCGGTCCATTGTGCATATTATAATTGTTTACCTTCATAAAAAAACCATATATGAAGCGCGAGAGTTCAAAAAGGCCTAACTCACTTTTCAATAAGGTGGTTTTCTTATGTAATCTTCGAAGATAATGGGCTTTATCAAAAAGTGGGTTAGGCCCTTTTGAACTCTCGCGCTTCATATTTGTTTAGAATTATATCAACCTGTAATAAGCATTCTAAAATTGACAAATACTTTACAAGAACGCAATTAATGATGATAATTTTATCATGATACATAATCCACGATTTTAAAAGAAGTTATTCAAAAATACTTGTAAATAATACTAATACTTGTGTTGCTGATCTGTACCGATAGTGATTTTGATAACTTAAAAACATTATAAAAATTTCTATAAGATCGAACTTAAAAAAATTTTTTTTTAACAGTTACCTTATAAAAACCTCAAAAGAAAAGTTTTTCTGATGACATTCTGTTGATCGTAGAAATTTATAGAAAAATTTTTTTCTGTAACAGTCATTTCTGTATAAAATCTATTGAAAAATT
>JAPYZL010162801.1:0-22995 GCA_030522825.1 Platygaster orseoliae
TTTTTTATGTTGAAAATCGAAAAGTTTAACGAGAAAGAAAATTCACTTTGGACGCTATTTGATGCCAAAAATCACAAATGCGCCTGTATTCACTGCAATTGAGCTGACACGTCAGCCAAACTCCGTTGGTAGAACAGTAACATAGAGATGTAACTTACATGAATACCGGAAGTTGATCAAATATTTAGGTTTAAAGTTATTTTCACCGTCCCGAATAGCCCCGCGTCCCTCTTAGCCCCGGTCTCCCCTAATATAAATTTTCAAAATTCCTTATACTTGAATAATGCTTAACAATGAATAAAAACAGAAATGAATAATGAAATGTATATTATATAAAATAAAAAAATATCAAATTATTATTTAATTCATGAATTTCATCTTACGATTCCAAATGTTTGTCCTGTACTTTGAGCAGCAATATTAGTCCCTTTTCTGGCGTTTTTGAAACCCTCCATTCCACATGAATATATCATCTTCACGCTACCTGTAAAGTAATTTTGTTTATTTAGAAAAATTAAACAATTATTTACTAGTTGGTACTAAAATTTTGAGATTTATCTTAATTATAATTTGCAACTTATGTTTTATGTAAGTAAATATTGATTTAAAAATGTTGGGTCAACTATTTTCCAACTAGAAAATTGATTATTTTGAGACAGTAAAAAACTCAAAGTTGACATACTCTTGCAGTAATATTAAAAAAATAACTTAAATTTTGAAATTATATGCAACTTTTGTAAGTTTACGTAACTTAGAAAATTTTTTTGAATTAATTATAACTGTTGAAACAAATGTAAAATTATTTGGAGTTATTTAATTTTTGAAAAACCATTTTTGTGCTATTGAAAAATTATTCTAGAGTTTTCAGTGACTTCTAAAATTTCTGAAATATTTTCAGAATGCTAGAATTAACTTTGCAAGTTTTAGAGATTTTTGAATTTATATGTTTTTAAGTAGTGAAATATTTATAATCGTAAAAATATCACAATCCCAATTTTTTTGATATCCTTTGAAATATAATTGATTTTAAGACTAAAAAAACATTGATTTCAAATCAAATAAAAAATCAATAAAGATTTCTCAAAACTGAAATATTTTTTTTATTATCTGGATTCGCACAACAATTTTTTCAAAAATCCAATAAGTCTTTTTTTATAAAAAAATACTCGGGATTTTCTTAACTTATTTGGAATTATTAAATTTTTGAAAAATCATTTTTGTTCTAATATTGAAAAACTATTCTGGAGTTTTCAGTAGATTCTAAATTTTTTTAAATATTTTCAGAATACTTGAATTGACTTTGCAAGTTTTAGAGATTGTTGAATTTATATAAGAACTTGTTTTTAAGGAGTGAAATATTTAAAATCGTAAAAATATCACAATCTAAATTTTTTTTATATAACTTGAAACATAATTGATTTTTAGACTATTAATAAAGATAGAATAGAAAACAAATAAAAAATCATAAAAGACTTCTCAAAACTGGAATATTTTTTTTTATTATCTGGATTTGTACAGCAATTTTTTCAAAAATTCAATAAGTATTTTTTTATGAAAAAATACTAGTTTAATGTTATTGATACTATTAATTTGTTAGAAAAATTGTTTTAAAAATATATTTTACAAACAGGTTTTTTTTATGTTAAAAATAAGTAAACTGAATCCAAAATTTTGAAATAATTTATAGATTTGAAGAAACTACAAAGAAACTTTTGCCTCAAATGAATATACTTTAATATTTTAACTTTAAAAATATACAAAGAAATCTTTTCATTAAATGGAATCAACTGTTGAATTTTAATGGTTCAAAGTCTTGAACTTTTTGACATAATAATCTAGAAAATAATTTAAAAATTCAAATAATGTAATATTTGAAACTTTCATAGTTTATAAAGTAGTCAATTTTTTTTTTCAACTTACCCTCGCAGGTCGACATAGTAAAAATTGTGTTATTTTTACTGACACGAATATCGCATATGGGCAATTTTTTAAAAGCAATGCCATTGAATAACCGATTTGGTGTATGCTCATCTGGGAAAATATCGTCGCTGGAAATGAGAGTAGAATAACAAATTCAGTATCAAAAATTCTTACAAAACATTTACAAATTATTTATGAAAATATACATATTCAACATTTACAAAATTTAGAAATATGTATATTTAAAACACTTCAAATGTGACGAAAGAAAGAAATTTTTGTTCATGAAAAAGATTGTTTGAAAATATCCAAAATAAACAAATAGTAAAAATTTTGAGTATGAAATAATTGATATGAAAAATATAAAAAAAAGAATGTAGTACACAAATTAAATTTTTAAAAATTATAAAAATATAGTATCTAAACAAGTTAAAAATATGTATTGAAAAATTTTTTTTCAAATATCAAAAAATTAATGAAAATGAAATATATAAAACGTATATTCCGACAGATTCAATAGTTTATTACTTTTTTCATTCCACAGCCTCCCCCTCCCAAAAAAAAAAATAATATTTCAAATAGTGCGAAATAAAAAAAAAATGAAAATAAGTAAATGAATGATAAAAAAAGTAGTGTGAAATTTTTCCACCATATTTCTGTATTTTTTTTTATTCCCCTGGCCAAAAAAAATATTGCAAAAAGTGCAAAAAATAAAAAATGAATATAAATGAATAAGTAATGAAAAAAAATAGATTACAAAATTTTAAAACATTTTTTAATGATTTTTTCTCAACTTTTTTTATACCCTTAGCAAAGAAAAATTATTACTGCAAACAGTGCAAATAAATAAAAATTTGAAAAAAGTGCAAAATTTTACTTATTTTTTTTCGTTCCTCCACCAAAAAAAAATATTGCAAAAAGTGCAAAAAAAAATTAAAAATGAATGTAAGTGAGTAAATAATGAAAAAAGTAGAGTACACGATTTTTAAAACATTTTTTCTTGATTTTTATATTTCCTAACCTAAAAAAAAACATTGCAAAAAGTACAAAATAAATAAAAAATGAAAAAAAAGTGCAAAATTTTTCTAAATTTTTTCACTGTTTTTTTCATTTCCCAACCAAAAAAATATTGCAAACTACGTTAAAATACTACAAAATCAAAATTTCTTCGATTTTATGTTCTTTCATGTAAACGAAATAAAAAAAATTTTTAAATACTTACACTTGTGTCCCTACATCATAAATATGTTCTCCCTCTACACCTTCATCCATTTTTGGCATTAATCTTCTTTGCAAACTCCTGTCATTCGTTTTTCCAAGCACATTTGAGGTTAGGTGAAATTGTTTCGCAAAAATAACGGAACTGCACGGTGATATAAAATCTTTCATCCAGCTTTTTGAGAGGCATGTCTGAAATGTACCTAAAACATGTTTCAACATTTTGAAAGAACCAAAAAAGCAAGCAGATTTAGGCACTTTACACACTAATAAAACGTCAACAACAACTTAACAATACAGTATTTTTGTTTTGATTGTATTTACAATTTACAATCGACTCGCGATGCTAAGTATCGATATATTGCAGGGCTGTAAAAAGAACATTAGGGCCCTGCATTTATTCATGCCAAGCAAAGATTTTTATGGTCTTAATTTAATGCCCAAATTTTCTTATTATTTTAGTCTAACTTCAATTTTTGAATAGTTTTTATGACGCTTAAAATTTCAAAATTCATACAAAATTGAAAACCTGAAAATTTTCTGAATAGTCGATAGTTTTATAAGTAGACAATGTAAATGTTGTATATTGTGATCATTATCATAATTTATGGGAACGTGTATGGTTCTTTTTTAATTTTATGATAAAATTAAAAAATCTTAAAAGTATTGAAAAATTACGAAAAATTGTTATGCATTGGGTTGGGACATGATATTAAAATTTTACTTTTTTAAACTTTTATCGTCATCATTGGCCATAAATATTAATATCATACTAAAAAAAACGGGTTCGAAAAATTGTTTAGTTATTTAAAACGGCGTTAAAGTTGCTGCGTCTACAGAACTGCTCTTTCTCGCGTGACGTCATAACTGTTCATTGAGCCGCAGATTTCAATCAGCTGTTGTTCAAAAACTACTGCTCCAAAAATTGTGAAAAAAAACCCATAGAATCCCGGAAAACCACACCCCAGATTCGGACATAGATTTGATCCAACTTTGATCAAATCTGGAGTTCGATCCCAAATTTGATCAAAGTTGGATCAAATCTATGTCCGAATCTGGGGTGTGGTTTTCATTTGATCCAACTTTGATCAAATCTGGAGTTCGATCCCAAATTTGATCAAAGTTGGATCAAATCTATGTCCGAATCTGGGGTGTGGTTTTCCGGGATGCGATAAAAAAATTTTAAAAATGCATGTCCGAACCTAATTGTTTAGTTATTTAAAACGGCATGAAAGTTGCTACGCCTACGGAACTGCTCTCTCTCTCATGTGACGTCATAACTGTTCATTTAGTCGCGGATTTCAATCCGCTGTTGTTCAAAAACTACTGCTCCAAAAATTGTGAAAAAAAAATGTTATGTACAAAGTCGAACCCATAGAATGCGATAAAAAAATTTTAAAAATGCATGTCCGAACCCAATTACAATAATTTTAATGAATGTTTTTCGATTATTATTGTTATAAAATATAAAGAATATAAAAAAGCATTGGCATAATTCTCCAGATTTTCTTATAAATTCTATAAAATTCGAATAATTTGTTGAATTAAAGATAATGTTAATAAACTTTGTATATCGTGGAAAAATTTTAATTTGTGAAAAATTACAGAAACCGTGTAATATACTACATTTTCAAATATGAAAAAGTGCTTTATCATACTGATACGGTCCAAAATTTTTGAAATTTTTAAAATAATCCAGACCGTAATATAACTTTAAGAAATAATTATGTAAGTATTTGTTAAAAATTGTAATGGTTCGGTTAAACTAGAATTTAATAGTTGATTGATTTTTGCTATGTATTTTTGGGTATTTTATTTTCATATTATTATAAAGTTTTTTGAAATCAAAAATTGATCTTTGCACAAAGATGTTATGTAGTTGTAAAAATTCAATTAAAATTTGGAGTTTCGAAAAATTACATCAATTTCCAAGAACTACTATTTGTAAGTTTTTTTCCTTGTTTTCATTTTTTTTATATAAATTAAAAAATTTCTACAGATGTTTGCATTTTACATGTTTTTTTTTTATTTCTTGCTTATAATATTGTAAATATGTTATTCACGAATATCAATATATTTCAAGTATTTTTAAAAATGTCTGGGCATTTTGGATCTACGTAGATTTTAAATATCTTAATTTTTTTGTTCTTTTTTTTTCAATGTCTATAAGATTTTGTTGCATTTAATATAGAAATAGATTTCTAGTATTTCAAACATAGATTTTTATATACGTTATTTTAGAATTCGATGGTCTAGAATTCCAAGTTTTATAGATCGTACTCATTTGATCAGATTTTTCATAAAACATTTCTCTATAGATTCTAATACTTTAAGTTTATGATTCGAAATATTTTTTGGTATTTTCATGAATTTCTGTCTGCATTTCTAGAATTCGCTGTTCTAAATTTATGATTTCAATCGTTTCTCAGTATTTTTAACTAATTGTAAGTCTATGAAAAAATAAGATCTACGTAGATTTTGTACATATCTCAAAGATTTTCTATATTTCCGTATTTTTCAAAGCGTTTCCACAATTTCGTAGCATTTTATAGTATTCTTATAATATACTATTATTTTATATTCGATTTACGGTATTTACAGTTAAAGCTTCGATAAAGTTAATTAATAGAATAATCATAATTGCAAAGCATATTCAAAAGTTGACATTGTTTGAACACAAAAACAATAAAAAAAACTCTTTTTCATACTTTTGGAATTCAACTGAAAGATATTTGACTAGATTATAACTCGAAAAAAACTGTCCATTGAAGTTTTCCGTATTCTGGTTATTGCCAATACCAAAAATTTATTTTCGTAAGAATCAAGAACGACATTCGAAACATTGAAAGTTTTATGGTCTGTGAACGCAGTGAAACATTCATGAATTCAGACTCATGAATTGGAAATTCGCGAATTTCAATGAACAAGATCTGGAACTGTGCAACAGAAATCCTCGAAATCGAGGTAATCAATCAAGAACTGAGAATATATGATTAATGAGTTAAAGGATTTTATATAAATTCTAAAATACGAATCTGGAAACACAAGAATTCCGACGTTGCATAAGAAAATTTTAAAGTCGCATATGCACATTCATGAATACGAAATCTGCAGAATTTCGAAATCAGATTCAGAGCATTTCGAGCTCCAAGAATTGAAATGTTTGTAAATTCAAATTTCTTGAAACTGAAAACATTATTTTTCAATTTGAATCTGAAAATTGAAGGTATTTATTAAAGGATATTTTATAATTTAACGATTCGTGAAGTATAAAATTCAAAAACTGAAAAATACATAAAAATTACAATCCCGAGCAAATATTTTCAAAAATTATCAGAACATGAAAAAACATAATGAAGAAGTCACGTTACGAAAATCGTTAACAGTTTTTTAAAAATTTCAGTTTTCGGAAAAATCTCAGTGAGTAAAAATCGCGAAAACAGTGAAGCATTTTCATGAATACGAATTGAACAAGTTTTCGATCGAAAATATCGCGAATGACGTAGTGTATCAGAGTTCTGGTTCGCCCACAGAATTCATGGCGTTACCCAAATATGGTGCAGAACAGTCAAGTCACCGGACGACTCATACGGCCTACGCTGTGACCTAACAACGCCTTTTTCCTCTCACGAGAGACGGCTTGTTCCACTTATGTGGCATTATTTTTACCCGAGACAATTTCCGAAAATATCCGACGATTCATTTCTTCACTATTTATCTTCGATTCATCAGTTTATGTTTGGTACGTTACGCTAGAAGTTGAAAAAAGCGACAGAATTTCAATGAGTGCGAGGTTAGTTAGACTCAGCGACATTAAATAATAAAAACTGGAATGATTTTCCCTTAAAACAGATTGGTTTTTTTTGTGCAGTTGCATTAACTACGTTGCATCAACCACGTTGCATCCAACTTTGTTGTATCCAACTCCGTTGCATAAAATTTAACTGCATCCAACTTTGTTGCATAAAATTTAGTTGCATCCAACTTCGTTGCATCCAATTTTGTTGCATTGAATTCGTTGCATCCAACTCCGTTGCATCCAACTTTGTTGCATTGAATTCGTTGCATAAAACTTTAGTTGCATTGAAAAATATACATATTTTTTTTTATTTTTACTGTAATTTTTGAGAAAACTGTATAAATATAGGGAAAATAATGAATACATACCAACTTTTCTTATACAACTTAAAGTGTTAAATAATATTTCAACGAAGGAATCGATCCATAGGAACCATCATTTTTTTTATAAATTATTTTGAAAATCCGTACATAATTATTTCGAGCTTTCGGCTACAAATTGAGCCCTCATCAGGAACTGTTACACGAAAATCCACCAAGCATTACATAAATTCCTTTGACAACAATATATTGAAAAAATCTTTCTTTAAAAAAATTTACAGCATGATGAACAATCTATATCCCACACGCCGATTTTTTTAATATAAAAAAGGAGGTTTCGAACAAATTAACATCATGTAAAAATTCTCTTCTTATCAAAAAACATTGATAAAAATAAATCCAAATCCAAATCCAAATCCAAGTAAAATAAATAAATAAATTCTTTCAAAGTTGAAAAAATGTAATTAAATATTATTTTGTGGAATATTACTGTACTTTTTTTACAGTAAAAATTAATCAGGAATTCCACTTATTATATTCCGCTTTTTAGGAGAGCATGATTTTTGATTCAAAATCAATTGCTTTTTAACTTGTTGTATAACAAACCTTTTTTTTCATAAATTTCAAACTACGCGTGATTTTCTTCATATTTTTTCGAATTTTGAAAATTGGTGAATAATCGTTTGTAAATAAACATTTTCTCGGCAAAGTCAATGAAATTCTTTCAAAGTTAAAAAAATTTAATTAAAAATGATTCTATTAGAATGACGAAAACGAGCCACTTATTGTTGGAAAATTAAAATTTTGTTATCAAATTCAAATTTTCCGAAGTGAAATTGTTATTCAAAAGTTAAATAATTAGTTCTTTGTGAATCAAATGAATTCGAACAATCGACGACTAAATAAATAATAAAAATATTCATAGAGATCCTTAAAAATTTTTTTTCAGATGTAACGAAAAATTTGCGAAAAATTCCATTCCCAATATCCCATAATATCTGGACGCTCCGAAATATACAAAAAAAGTCTGACAATATTTCTCCGAATAAATTTTCCAAAACAAAAATTTTCCGAAAATTCTTAACAGTTCCTAAATCAAAAAAAAAAGTTTTAGGAATTACGATAAAAATCTGTTAAAGTTTCATAGCAGTTGAAATTTCTGCAAATTGCTCCAATCATAAATAAAATTCCTCAATTTTGATAATTTTGAAAAGAAATAAGTAAACTTCGTAAAATAAAATATCTCGAGCACGGGAATTTCCAGACAAATGAAAATTCTCAACAATTATTATTTTAAATCTTCACTTTTTGTTACAAGATAGACTACTTAACGATGCCGTTGTCGTTTGAATAATCACTGTGTTTGTAATTTCCATATTATGTAATTTTGCTTTATTCCTTCCTCAGTAATTGCATTGATCTTTGTAAACATATAATTATATGCACACACGAGCAACATCGAGTTCAATTGCTAATGAATGATCTATTCGTTCAAGATCTCAGAGTCAGAGATGAAAATTGTTATTAAGATATATTTTGAAATATTGAATTTCCAAATTTTTTCAAAGACCAATATTTAATTCACTGAAGCAAATTAAGAATAAAAAAATGTACTGAGTGAATAAATAATTTCATTCAAAATTATTTCCGTCTTGATAATTTTAGAA
Source organism: Platygaster orseoliae (assembly GCA_030522825.1). NCBI lineage: Eukaryota > Metazoa > Arthropoda > Insecta > Hymenoptera > Platygastridae > Platygaster > Platygaster orseoliae. Next base: position 8,925 of record JAPYZL010162801.1, read on the forward strand.
TTTTCGCTATAATCTACATTTGATAAACATTATTGTAATTCAAACTTTTTCATCACATCAAACGAAAATTAATGTTAGGGATTTTCGAATTTTAATCCTCATTCGAACGTCTGGATATCGTTAATATTTTGAGTAAGTATCGAAGATTATTGTAAAGCCCGAGAGCTTTCGTGAAATACTAAACTTTTCAAACAGCTGTTATGAATGTAGAAAGATTTTTCGAAATATTCAGAGTTTTGATAAATTTGTTACTCTGGGTGATTATTACTGCACAATTATAATTATAAAATTATAATAGTCATTAACAATTGAAATGATTTTTCATTATACACGGATATAAAATTCTGTATACAATTCGCATTCCAGGCATTTTTACTTTTCTTGTAATATTGTCTATTAAAACTGGCACACATTTAATGATTTGTAAGATAAAACAATTTTGATTAAAAGACATTGTAATTATTTAAAAAAAAATTACAAAATTTGCAATAATATTGTAAAAAATATAATATTCCAGTAATTTTTATGATAAATATGTATAAAAGTATTAGATTTTGAGTTTTCTTTCTTAACGTCACACTCACAAATTCCGAAGTGGAATAATACTACTCCAAAACCTTTATTACCTGACCCGAAAAAACCTTCAACCCTCAAAATAACCCTCAACTGCTCAACACTCATTTCAAAAAAGGCCACTTCATACATATCCAATTCCAAAACACATCAGGTATTTCCCACAATACTTGGAACCCGAGGACAAGATCTCAAGATTTTTCGCAGCATTGCTGTACTCAAGGACAACCGTTCCGATAACCCTCGCAAAGAATAAATATCATCCAGCCGAAATACAAAAGTACTTCTTGGATATAACATTGAAAACTAACAAACCAAGTTTTTGTGTATACATCTTGAAATGCACATTTTCGTCTTGGCAAAAAACGCTCCAGAATTTCCCTCGACTCGTATTTCGGACAGGCCTGAGTAATCGGCGTTTAAAATAGTGGATAACGTCACCACTCGGCTTATTCACGCCAAAACCAACATGATTTTTCAATTCTCTTTTTTGTCGGATTCGTTGATCCACCTTCGGAGGATTCTCCTTGAAATAGTTCCCCACTGTCAGCGCGAAACTGCATGTTGTCGTCCTTGGGTTTAGCATAGCCGTAAAATCAAGAGCAACCCAAGACGCTCTTTTCCCACTTGACGCGCAATATGAAGCAATAGCCGAGAAAAAGTAAGCAAAGCGTACACGGTTGGTGAACGCCAAAGTACTGCACGTCCCACACCCGCGGCGCCGACGAAAAGAAGGGAGATCAGTTCAACTGCCGCGTTCTCCAACGACCGAAGACAGTACAGCCGCGAGCCCCTTATCGCGCGCACCGAACAATCCCAGAATTTTAGAACCCCCGATCCCGCGTGACAAAGTTGACCCGAAATGCCGAACCTGAAGAAGAAGATCAAGGACAAGCTCTCGGGGTCGAAGAAGACGACGCCCATCGAGACCTTGTCCTCTAGGGTCAAGGAAACCATAAAATCCGAGGAGAAGGTCACGAGCAAGGACTCCAAGAAAGCAGAATCTTCCATCATCACCGAGTCCATCATCACCGAGTGCATGGAGATCAACGAGACCAAGGAAGTCGTCCAAGGGGAAAGCCTCATCCACGACAGGAACAAGTACAAACTCGGCGAGTCCACGTGGAACAGGAATTCCGGCGATGTCGTGGACGTTTCCGACAAGAAAGACATCGTCTCGGGAAAGTCATCTTATATTGTCGAGTATGATTCCACGGAAAAGGTCGAGACCACTCTGTTCACTTTACCGGAAGAAGAGCCTACGAAAAGTAAGAGTCACGTTCACAAATCCGGGAAAAAAACGTTTGTTGACATCCACGAGATCACGGAGGACAACTTCAATGATGCCGACGTTGTGTCTTCCTCGTACACGGTTGAGACTTCCACGAATGACGGGAGTTTCAAGAAAAGAAAGGACTCGGGGCAAGTTAGTTCGGTCGAAAAGTTCCAGGATTCCAAGAAAAACATGATGAGTTCCGCATGGGAAGAGACGATGTTGGAGAAAAACGAGGCGTGTTACGATATCGATGAAATCGTTTCCACTATCGAAACCGTAATCGTGCGTGATGGACAGCCGGTGGAAATGACAATGACCTTCAGGGATCATGACCGCGAGGATTCGGAGAAAAAACGGATTCCTTACGCGGTACCGGAGGACAAGACGGCAAAATGTGCGAAAACGAGGTTCGAGACTTCCGATTTCGACGAAAAGTTTGTCGATTCCATGATTCGGAGTGTCAAGGACAATTTCGAGTCGAGTAATTCGTTTTTGGCGGAAACGCATGATTCGATGACGGTAAAACAATACCAGACGCAGAAAGGGTCGCAGGAACTGGATGACAAGTTGTGGAATGATTATCTGATGTCGAAAAATGAAGAAAATCGGAATCGGGTTGCAGAAACGACGTCTTTTGTCACTGAAAAAATGTACACCGCGAAGGATGTTGAGAACGTTACTAATGATCGCGTCATTGGTCATTCTACAAAAGGAGTTTCTTTCGAAGAGGTCGGTTGCATTTTTTTCCATAAGACGTCTGAGTCTTTTTATGGAGCGTTGTTTTAATGATGGGGCAATTAGGAAGTTGGGGTTGGTTGGGTTTTCGGGTTCGGGAAATTCTGGAAAATGTTGGATTTTCTTGAATTTTTTTAAAATAAATGTTGTTTCGAGTATTAAATTAATGAAGGGAAATTTAGTGTCAATTCTGAATTTACTGCGGAAAGTTTTTGAATCGTCAAATTTTTCAAAATCTGAGTGAACATTTGCACGTAACAAAGTTTACGATTTCATGAAGTATGTTCGAATAATGCGATTTTCAATGTTTAATTATTATTTTTCAAATTAATGGGAAACCGAAAATTATATCAAGAAATCAACTGCGATGGGAAAAAAAGATACTGAATTTTTTCATTATACCATTATACGAATTTGTATAATACAAATATTATACGAATATTTATTTATTTATATAATACGAATAATTTACGAAGAAGTTTTCATTTGTTTTTGAGGGTTCGTAAATTTCATCCAAAATTTTTTTGAATCCTAAAGCACTGAATATATATTATAGTTTCAAAAATCCTCAATCTAAATATATTTATTTCTTAAAATGTCAGAAAAAAACAGACATCAAATTTTCGATTTTTTTTTCTCGTTATTAAAAATTTTCATCTTTCCCTGCTTTCAAAATGTCGGTGTTTAAAAACCAAAGTTTTCGAATTTCAAAATTTTGTGGAATTCTGGAATATATCAGATAAGTACTCAAATATTTTACAAATCGTTTAAGAAATTTCCATAATCTATTGTAAAATAATATATAACCACCATAAAAAAATTCCAATTTTCCAATAGATCGATACTTTTTTTAAGTACAAAATAGTGTAACATTCGTGATTCAGTTCACCATTCGAACGTAATTCTAAATCGGTGTTGCAATGAATATTTTTAGTGCAGCGTCATTATTCATGAGACACTTTGCCTATATTGCATCCAGTGCAAACAATCCCATGTTTTCGATGACTATTAATCTTTTTTTACTGCAGCTTTCGAATGTTTTTATTTTTAACTTCATTTTTCATCAAACTAAAAATACATCGCATCGGATTCACCCGGTAAACAATTTTCGGAAAGTCCAAATTTATACACTCAAAGCATTGTCTGACGAGACATTTCAAATATTCATCATAGGTTTTTTATAATCCATTCATCATAAATTAATTATAATAATAAATAAAGTCATACGAAGTATGAAAAAAAACTGAATTTTTTACTTTTAACTTTTAACTGAAAAAACTTCTTGTATTTTTCTTTTAATTTCCGAATAAAATAAAAAAAAACTTTTCACATATTTATAATTTTTTTCTGTATTTGCATTAAGTTGCTTTATAATTATTATAATTATTAAATTTTGACTTCTTGTTCAATGTTTTTCGGTGTTAAATTTGATTGGCACGTTTGCACATACGCATGGCATGACCTGGACTACAAAAGTAGGGCGAGAGGGCCGAAAAATCAATGAGGGCATTTTAAAATCACAAAATTAAAGGGTTACGTCGTATGCAAAACAGAATTATGCAAAACGAACAAAGTATATGAATCATCTATGTTGTGTATTAAAACGAAAATGTGAGAAAATTATCGATCAAGTTCATACGTGTCTAACGTACATTTTTATGGAGTCCTTTTCGGCTATTAACCTTATTTTTCAATTCCAGGTCGGAATGTAACTGTCATAAACAAAGATAACATAAATTTTTTTACTGTTTTTACAGTCGTCTTGAAAGTTGAAATTATAGTTGTTATATCTTTGAAGTATTTTTGCAAGTTAAATCACAGCAAATCTTTTAAACTATTTTTCATCATCCTAAAGACATTTATTTTCACCATAAAAATGACCCTTCTCACAAATTCCCGAATTTTATGTTAAATAACGGAAATAATTCATAATCACGAGTTTTTATACGTGTGTTACGTAAATTTTGAACGCAATCTTGAGAATCATAATTTTGTTAAGTCAACATTTATTTCTTTTGAAGTGTGCAGGATGATAAAATACTTTGTGTGGATTTAAGATTTTTAATCAAGAAAAATCTGACGATAAAGTAATATTCGAAAGATGTAACAATGCCGACAGGGAACATTGTGCCAACTATTTAGGACACGTCTTGATACGAGCTTGATTAGCGTGCGCACGGGCTAACTATGTATATTGTGAGGTGTTCTGAGATCAATGAATCTCTTTCATTTTTCGCAGCCAGGGTGACTAGACTTCCCGGTTTTCATGTATTCAATTCGTAACTTTTTTTATCGAATTTCGTTAATGCAAAAGAATATGATCAACTGATGAACTATTCAAGAAGTTTTGGAGAATGATAACCTTAAATGGATATATGAATTTTGATTTGTTTGTTCTTTGTTCACAGTGACTCGGTTTTTTTCAATTACGATGTTTTTTTTCTTTTTCAAAAAAAATTTGAAATTCAGTAAAAATTGTTGTTAAACAATTTGTTTAACAACTCAGTAAAAATTATAAATTGAAATTAATAGTGTATTCAATAAAATGAATTAATACTAGAAACATTTATTATTTTTACGATTCGCAACATTTTTTTTGTACTTCAAAGAAATTCAAAGTAATGGAATCTAAATATTCCCTAGTAACTGTGATTTTTATAAAAACCTTTATAAAAAAATGTCAGTTTTATAAATTTGTTTTTATAAAAAATACCGATTTTTATGAAACAGTTTTATAAAATTGTTCATAAAGTACGAAACTTCATAAACTTTTGTCTTATAAAAATAAAATTTTTTATAAACCTGTTTTTTTTAATCAAAATTTTTTATAATGTTTTCATAATATTTATTAAAAAAAAAGAGTTTTCAAATAAAAACTAAAAAAAAAAAAATTAAAACTCTGAGTTTTTAATAATATAAAAATTTTATAAAGATTTGTCGTTTTTTTATAAAAATCAGAGTTAATAGGGGTTTACTGTTTATTATGTCGATATTTTACATATTATTGTTTTAGTTTCAATTTTGGTTTTTTTTCTGAGTTGAAGATCTTAAAAAATTGGGAATAATGAGTAATAAACTCTGATGTTCTCAAATTTCATGAAAATAAATAGTTATAAGGTATTCGGAAAAATTATTCTACTATGAAAAAGTGATTCGAAAGGTGATAAATTATTAAAAAAATGGAAAAGATGAACAAAAACAAATGTGACATTTATAACAATACGTAAATATTGGACAAGAATAATGTGGATATCAGTAATTAATACTGAAGTAATGAAAAAATTTCGCGTAAGATATGTTAAAATAAGAGAATTATTTTACCTTACATAAATTTAAATCAAGGAAATATCTAGAGAACATGTTGAAATCACATTGAAAATACAAAATTTACGAGAGAACATTTTTTAGATTTTTGACCTTGCAATATTTTCGTGAATCAAGGAAAGTTAAAGAAAAAAATGGAATATAGTTTGAATTTTGTCACTTTTCTTTGACATTCCTCGTTGCATTGGAAATTTAAAAAATTCTATCGTTTTAATGATTTGCATTTAATAAACTTACAAAATGACTGAAGGAGATAAAACATCATCTTCCAAGGAATAAACAAAGAATTAGAAACAATTGATATTTTTTTTACTGCATCACGAGTATTATACAAGATTTATCTAATCGAAGCATAAGTTTAAAAAATATGAGTAGATTATGTAAATGCAATAATGTCGATATCAGTAAATGATACTGAAATAAAAAAATTTTTAAGTCGGATTTTAAAAAATCCAAAGTTTTTGGAAAACATTTCGGAACTCCATCAAAAAATCCTGAACTGAACAGAACTTCCAAAAGTACATTTTTTTAGATTGTTTAAGATTTCAATAAGATGCTATTTAAACTGTCATTTCATTTTTCGACATTCTCGAGAAATTTTTTAAATTCCTAATAAAATTTTAAGAAAAATATTTCAAAAATCGCTCAAATTTTACGAACATTTAATGAATGAATTTTTCATTCAAAAATTTTTATTTTTGTTATCGTTATCTCTCAAAAAATGAAATATTATTTATGTCAGCACGGTTTCTAATGAATCACAGCAGACTTTGAGAGACATGTGAAAAACTTTATGCATATTACAATTGTGTTCAATATTCAGTATCACCTTCGCAAATATTACGTAAGTTTTCTCGTGTGCCGTTGGCGGTGTATACACACTCGGCTTTTCAATCATATCTACAAAACATACAAGGGTCTGCATTCTTCTGAAACTTTCTACAGAACAAAACACAAGATTTCAGATTGAGTCATGCAAAATTCTTTAAAATCATCCAAGCCATGAATAATTTCAACAACTTTTTAGTAATTCGATAGTTGCAATAATCTTTTGGAATTTCGAAAATTTTCGAAACGTCTGGAATTAATTTTTTTACAGTAGAATTCATGGAAATATAAATGTCTTTACATACATTAATAAATGTGAAAAAAATTTTTAAGGGAATTTTCATAATAAATTTTGATTTGTTTATGAACAGCAAAACTTCTTCGATATTTTCAAAAAGTGAATAAATAAAAATGTAAGGTAAAAAAATAATATCTTTATACAGGTAAAATAAAATTCATTAACAAATATTAGAAATTATTCCCAAAAATCCAGACTGTTTTTGAAAAATTCTAGAAAAACGCCAGAATATCACAAAAATGATCGAAAACAAACATAATTATCGGAAAAACTAAGAAATTTTCTGAATTTTCCGAATTTCTCGAAGCTAATTGAAAATTTTCGATTTGGTTCAATTATTCATACTCATAATTATTATTCATTTTCCGAAAATGTTAGCTCAGTTTCGATACAATCGAAGAAAAAAACGAAAAAAGTAAATGACTGGGGAAAAAAAGAAATAAAAATTTCTACAAACACTAATGTATGACTAGCGAGCAATTTTACGATCGTGTAAAGTGGCGAATGTAAATTCTGACTGGCTCGCTAAAAAAGAAAACGACGGCGTTTTCAAGCACGAAACGTTTGGCTCATCGATTGAAACGGCAAAAAAATATTTTCAGTTCTACAAATCCCGGAAACATCTTTATCTAAAATTTTAGCCAGTCGTATTTGTATAATTTAGATTTGAAAAGAAAAAAATTAACATAGAAATTTATACTAAGAAAAGTTTTTGTTAAAAATAATGATAAAATATCTAGTAAGATAATAGCATTATTTTTAAATAGTTAATACAATGAAAAATTACAGAAATTTTATTCATTCAGCTCAAAAATTTTCAAAATAATTATCGTAGTTAATGTAATTTTTTTGATTATAAAATTAAAAAAAGAAAAAAAAATTGAAAAAGTTAATGTTGATTGAATTGAACTACATAACGTCGAAATTAGATACTGGATCTAAAAATAAACCGGGAGAATCTGAACCTGAAGTATAGGAAGAACATCTCGAGTTGAAAATATACCTAAATTCAAATCGAAACACTTATCGTGAATTTAAGAACTATTTCCCGAAATATGATCGAAAATGTAAATTTATTTGCAAAATACGCAAGTTCCATCTCAGTTTTTAAAACAATTTTTAGTTAGTATCACTGAAAATTATTATTACTTTCCACTATTTATTAATAATAAGAATAACTATTATAATTTGTCTTATTTTCCATGAAACACCAAATTTTAATGGCAACAAATTATTATAATTACAGAACACATCTAGCAATAAAAACCAACTTTCCGAACAAAAAATTTGCAAAGATGAAACCGACAATGTTCATCATTTGGATAAATCTGAATTTTCCGAAAAAATTTCATACATTCGCGAGGACAATTTTTTGGAGTCCGTTCAAAAATCGTTCTCTGAAAGCAGGTAAATTTATAATATTTTTATACCAACTGAACATGCAATTTTTATGCAATTAATTTATTCTTAATTTTAAAATGTCTCTTTGAAATTAGTTCATTATCTGAAAAAATGCAAAACGTAAGAATTTTTCGAGTACATTGAGATTTTAACGAAGTAATTTAATAATGAATAATTTTATTTCAATATTTAATATAAATATAAATATTTATATAATATTTTATTAATATTTTAATAATAATTATATTGCAAATTATTTTGCGACAAATATTTTAATAATAATTTAACTCGAAATTTGAGTTCGAACTCAAAAGTAATAAGTGTTGTAAAATTTAAATGTCAATTTTTCAGCCAAGTTAACGAACTACGAGACAAAGAAAAACTGGAGAACAAAAAGGACCAAAAGATAATAGACGTTTTTTCGAAAATTCCCTTGAAAGAACAATGCATTTGTGAACTCTGTACATGCGGGTAATTATGATCCGTAATAATTATCTAAATACGATTAAAAATTTTATTTTACATACTGAAACTAATTCAAAAATATTCTAATAAGCAAAAACTTCAAACTATATATTAAAATATGTATTATTAACATAAAACCTAATTTGTATCAATTGTATAATATATATAGATATATCCAAATTGTACGTTACCTTCCAATTTTGAAAATTCTAGGCGACATCGATGCACCCACAACGTTCCTGAAGATCACCTCCAAGTTCCACGCAATGAACCTTTTTCTTCAGTGACGTCTTACAGCCAAGCGTACGAAGAAAAACGCTCAGATCGCCAAGCCAAATTTTGCCAGAAAGATTATTTACACGTCGAAAAACAATTTTGCATCAGGCAAATGGAAGACGCCGCTCGTCAAAACCACGAAACTTTGAGCTCTGATCTCGAAAAAGATCAAGTATCGAAAATCAGTACTAAAGGTAATTCAACCAACGATTTTTTTTTCAGGTGTTTTTGGATAAAACAATCTTTTTTGGTTCAAATTGCTGAACTTGCAAACTTTAAAAATTGTTCGTCTTTTTTTATTTAATTACCTGAAAAACTGGAATTAATAACTATTTTTTTTACCTTCGGAAAAAAACTTTTTTAACGATCGATGAAATTTTGTAGCTACATCAACATCCGTAATTTCTTCATCTCCTCGTGCAGAAACAATTCCTGTACACGTTCACTCGTATAACGAAGAAACGAATGAATGCACGTCTCGAGTAACCGAACGAATCGAAAATTACGATCACCTTTCGACCGAACATGTGGAAATTACGAAAAACACAAACACGGTAAATTTTCACAAATCGCTCAATAATCATTTCTCTCGCTACCTCGCATAACCTTAACTAATAAAATTATTAATTTATAAAAAAAACATGCTTCTGAAAGAAAAATGAAATTTCGAGACTTTCTTACAACTTCAATTTTTCTGAACAACATAATTCGTGAATCTTTTATGTTGCAATGAACTTGCGATAATAAACGAAATTTTTCCAGGATATTTCCCATGACTTAGAAAAACCTGTTCACCGAAAAGACAGCACAAAAATAACCGACTACTACATCACTGAGAAAAATTTGAAACTCGAAGAGTACAACGAAGACGATGAACAAATAATTATCCAAAAAACGACGCTAAAAGATGTGAGATCAAATAACGAAACAGAAAATTTCAGAACAGAAAAAAGCCTATTTATCGAAAAAGTAGAAGACGATTCACATTCCCAGAAAGACACTCTGAACGAGACGACATTCACGTCTGAACGTAGAATCCCTATCAAACCCAAGGACAACCTCAAACCTGAAGGTGAATTCGATCGCCCGATTCCCTTGCAATATCTTCCTGCATCAAAACCAGTGATTGTCAAGCCAGAAGATAACTTGAAACCAGAAGGAGAGTTCATTCGTCCAGAACAAGAAACTTATCGCTCAACAAAAAGGCCTATGCCAATCAAACCAGAAGACAATCTTAAACCAGAAGGTGATTTCGAGAGGCCAAAATCGACTGCTTTCAGACCTGCAGAAAAACCTACAGTCAAAAAACCTATAGATAACCTAAAACCCGAAGGAGAGTTTGAAAGACCTCGAAAAGATGATTTCCAACCAGCAGAAAAACCAGTTTTGAAGAAACCGGTTGATAACCTTGTTCTTGAAGGGGATTTCGATAGACCTCAAAAATCCCCACTTGGCCCTGGAGAAAAAAGAAGCCCAATTAAACATGGTGATAATTTGAAACCAGAGGGTGAATTTGATAGACCTGTACCTTCTAAATTCCAGCCAGCTGAAAAACCAACTGTCAGAAAACCACAAGATAACTTGAAACCTGAAGGAGAGTTCGATCGTCCTACACCAACCAAGTTCCAGCCAGCAGAAAAACCGACTGTCAGAAAACCACAAGATAACTTGAAACCTGAAGGAGAGTTTGATCGTCCTACATCAACCAAGTTCCAGCCAGCAGAAAAACCGACGGTGAAGAAACCGAAAGACAATTTGAAACCCGAAGGACCTCTTGAAATCCGACCCAAAGATGACTTCCGACCTGTCAACGGCGAGCGTTCGGATATTGTGAAACACGAAGACAACATCCGGATGGAAGGGAACATTGAAGTTCACACGTCTAGAGATGAGTATGCTAGACATGATGTGCAACAGCGACTTACGATCACGAAACATGAAGACAACTTGCTCATTGAAGGTGAATTCACAGATTTGAAATCTCGAGATGACTTCAAATTCGTGACAAGTGAACGAGTTTCTTTAGTGAAACACGAAGACAATTTGAAACCAGAAGGAGAGTTCGAACGTCCGCAGCCAAAAGCGTATCAACCAGCTGATAGACCAGTTGCTAAGAAACCTGAAGACAATTTAAAACCGGAAGGAACTTTGGAAATCAAACCCAAAAATGATTTTAAAATTGTTCGAGGTGAGCGAATGGAAATCATCAAACACGATGACAATATTCAGATGGAAGGTGAAATTGAAATGTATCGATCTCGAGACGACTACTCTAAGCATCAGTTAGAAAAACGCGTAACGATAAAAAAGCACGAAGACAATTTGTGCATGGAAGGTGATTTTACAGACATGAGGTCACGTGATGACTACAAGATGGTTAGCACTGATAGAGCTACGATCGTCAAGCATGAAGATAATCTGCGGTCTGAAGGATTTATTGACGTTCGACGGAAAGATGATTTTGTCCCGAAGCGAGCTGAGAGGCCGAAGAGTATCAAGCAACAGGATAATTTGAAACCAGAAGGAGAGTTCGAGAGACCAAAGCCGAAGACGTATCAACCAGCAGAGAAACCTATCGTAATAATACCTCAGGATAATTTGAGACCAGAAGGGAATTTCGAAAGGCCAGCTCCTGAGAAATACCAACCAGGAGAAAAACCTGTTGCAAAGAAACCACATGATAATCTCAAACCAGAAGGTGAATTCGAGAGGCCACAACCAAAATCGTACCAACCAGCTGAGAAACCGATCAAGATAATACCACGAGATAATTTGAAACAAGAGGGAGCATTTGACAGGCCTGTACCTCAACAGTATCAGCCTGCAGAGAAACCTATTGTCATTAAACCACATGATAATCTCAAGCCAGAAGGTGAATTCGAAAGACCAAAACCGAAAGAATACAGGCCAGCCGAAAAACCAGTTGTCATAAGACCCTCAGATAATTTGAAACCGGAAGGGAAATTTGAAAGACCATCTTCTAAAGAGTTCCAGCCTGCTGAGAAACCTATTGTAAAGAAACCGCACGATAATCTTAAACCTGAAGGAAACTTTGAGAGGCCAAAACAAAAAGAATATCAGCCAGCTGAGAGACCTATTCCAATCAAACCTAAAGATAACCTGAAACCTGAAGGGGAGTTCGTGAAACCAACGCCACAGCGATTTCAACCTGCTGAGAAGCCTGTTGTGATAAAACCAAGTGATAACCTGAAGCCCGAAGGGGACTTTGAACGACCTAAGCAAAAAGAATATCGACCAGCTGAAAGACCAATCGTAACAAAACCCCAAGATAATTTGAAGCCTGAAGGGGAGTTTGAGAAGCCATCGCCAAAACGATTCCAACCAGCTGAGAAACCTGTTGTGATAAAACCAAGTGATAACCTGAAGCCTGAAGGTGATTTTGAACGACCTAAACAAAAAGAATATCGGCCAGCTGAAAGGCCTATACCAATAAAACCACAAGACAACTTGAAGCCTGAAGGAGATTTTGAGAAACCATCGCGACAACAATTCCAACCTGCCGAAAAACCTACTGTGAAGAAACCTTGTGATAATCTAAAACCTGAAGGTGATTTTGAACGACCACAACCGCAAAAATTCCAAGCAGCGGAGAAACCGGTTGTCGTGAAGCCTAGAGACAACTTAAAACCAGAAGGAGATTTTGAAAGACCTGTAACGAAGCAATTTCAGCCTGCGGAGAAACCTACTGTCAAGAAACCACGCGATAACCTAAAACCTGAAGGTAATTTTGAACGACCTCAACCCACAGAGTATCAACCTGCCGAAAAACCTACCGTGAAGAAACCTTGTGATAATCTGAAACCTGAAGGGGATTTTGAACGACCACAACTGAAAAAATTCCAAGCAGCTGAGAAGCCGGTTGTCGTGAAGCCTAGAGACAATTTAAAACCAGAAGGAGAGTTTGAAAGACCTGTAACGAAGCAATTCCAGCCTGCGGAGAAACCTACTGTCATTAAACCACAAGACAACTTAAAGCCCGAAGGAGACTTCGAGAGACCGCTACTTCAGGAATTCCAACCTGCAGAGAAACCTACTATCAAGAAACCTCAAGATAATCTGAAACCAGAAGGTCGATTTGATCGACCTCAGCCGAAGAAATTCCAGCCAGCTGAAAAACCAATCGTGGTGAAACCACAGGACAATTTAAAACCAGAAGGTGAATTTGAGAGACCTTTGCCGAAAAAATTCCAACCTGCTGAAAAAGCTACAGTCAAGAGACCGCATGATAATTTGAAACCCGAAGGTGATTTCGAAAGGCCTGTACCACAAGAGTTCCAACCAGCGGAGAAGCCTAAAGTGAAGAAACCACAAGATAATCTCAAACCTGAGGGTGCATTTGAAAGACCACGCCCTAAACAATACCAGCCAGGCCAGAAACCTGTGGTGATAAAACCTCAAGATAACTTAAAACCAGAAGGAGATTTCGAGAGACCTTCGCCACAAAAATTCAGACCAGCCGAAAAACCAATTGTTATAGTGCCACATGATAACCTTCGACCAGAAGGTGAATTTGAAAGACCAAAACAAAAAGAATATCGGCCAGCTGAAAGACCTATTGTAATCAAACCACAAGATAATTTGAAGCCTGAAGGAGAGTTCGAAAAACCATCCCCACAGAAATTCCAACCTGCTGAAAAACCTGTTGTAAAGAAACCGAGTGATAACTTGAAACCCGAAGGTGACTTTGAACGACCTAAACAAAAAGAATATCGGCCAGCTGAAAGACCAATTGCAATCAAACCCCAAGATAACTTGAAGCCTGAAGGAGAGTTCGAAAAGCCATCGCCAAAGCAATTCCAACCTGCTGAAAAACCTGTTGTAAAGAAACCGAGTGATAATCTGAAACCTGAAGGAGATTTCGAACGACCTAAACC